>BLFK01000113.1:550466-558497 GCA_014634185.1 Astreopora myriophthalma | reverse complement strand
CTAAACCGCATCATCCTTCGGCCGAGGATCAAGTCAGCGAACGCAGACAAGAGCGCGGTGATTGGAATTCAAAAGCACAATACCTCTTTGCAACTTTGGGTTTTTCGGTTGGGTTTGGCAATTTGTGGAGATTTCCCTACTTGTGCCAGAAGAATGGGGGAGGTAAGGAGAAAAGTAAATCGTAAATTAGATGAACGAGAAGCCTTCATAGCGTATCTATAGTCCTTATTGTGGGCGGTGTATTTCTGGATTGCTAATTCATTCATCTCACCCAGAGAAGTTTCTGGATGTAAATTTCAGCCACAATCAGAGGAAGCAAACCGAAACACAAGTCAAACATATTCACAAAAAAATGGAAGCCCCCTTGTTAAGGCCTAATTTACTCATCAGTATTTGCAAGCAAACTGTTGGAACACTTCTGTTGTTATTGATGCGTGGTGATAGCGTCTGGCCCACACGATGAACCAGTTATGACTTTAGAATCAGTGGGGCTTCAAGAAAGAAGGATCAGTCATATGGATTTCTGCTGGGGCGAAACGCGATCGCTCAGTTATTGAAACGAAAAACTATTGGCGTGGTTTCCATTGACTTACAAAAGGCATTTGAATACTTAAATCATGAAATTCTCACAGAAAAACCAGTTGCCACTGACATTTCCGGTACCTGCTACGAACGGCTTATGGAATATCTAAAAAATGGAAAACACTTGTGGAAAACAGTGAATGGATTAAATACAGATTAAGTAAATGGCAATTTAACAAGGGTACTCCACGAATCCGTTGCTTAGCCCTATAGACAGATGTACCTCAAGTATTTCCAGCCAAAAAAAAGTGATCATCTACGTCAAATGGTTCCGCAGAATGCGGTTTGCAGAGGACACTACAGCCTTTTAATTTGGAAACACGGTTGATGAGATTTCAGTTCAATATGTCCGCGAAAAGCAAATCCAATTTTACCACTATCACCTGCGAAGACTAATCTCTGTTGCTGCCAATCCAGCGTAAACCATCATTCACTGACCCTCTCCCGAAATATTAGTTAGTTTCCAACATTTGAATCAAGCTGGTCAGGTGTTCTAATCAAGAATAAGCTTCTATGGTTTTGGTTAACAATAAGCCTCCAAGTCCTGTGTAGACTATTATGACAATTATGGACTGCATTCGTAATGAATGCATTGGTGCTCTTGAAGAAGCACTTAGGTACTGTCACAAACGTGTGATATTTAGTTATTCTCCATCCGGTGGTATCAACTCTCTCGTCACTTAATATCCTGATTTCTCGTCAAGAACTTTAAATTTAAATTAATAGACAGTTTCAACTGAACTTTTTTTCGAACGTCATGATAGTGATTCTCTCACCGAGCTGTCTTCTATGGAACACTGCCGGTATCAAACAGAACCTCGAGTATTTCCAGTCAGCTCTTAAAAAGTAAATAATAGCATTCGTGATAGAAAATATCATTCAGCAATGGATTGAAGATTGGCAAAATGTAAAGATGTTAATTAATTATGTTAATGACTGTAATTTAATATAGTTTAGTTTCTAAAGGTACTATGAATATTTCTATACTCTTTCATTGGTCTTGTAAGTTTTGTTTTGAAATTATACTTTACGTTGGTTGGTCCACGTCACGCCTCACTTGTCAAAGCTGTATGAAGTAGACAAGGACCTACCCAAGTTTTAAAATAGAGCAGTTTTAAGTTGAATTTTACTAGAGTTGAGTTTACTTTAGTGTCCCTACGTAATGGCTGTATACTGCTACTATCACTGACACTCGAACTGCTACTATCACTGACACTCGAATAAAGTTATTTTTATTATTATTATTATTATTATTATTATTATTGAGTATTGAAAGTAATTACGCAATTCTTTGCTTTTCGTTAGCTCTGTGGCTGCGCCAAAAAGATGGTGCGAACTTTTCAAGCAATCAGATGCAAAACTAAAAATCCAATTGCAACTTGGTTAATTTCGTTTGCCCGCTTTCCCGCGCTTGGGGCCGGCTGCTTTTACTCGCCTTGCGTTTTGATTGGCTAGTAAAACCAAGTCGTCAATTACTTCGATTGTGCCTTTTCAGCTGAGGGGTGTATTCATGTTCATGAGTTCGGAAGTCAACGTGACTCGCTCTCTAGTCACTTTGGTTTCGGTTTTACCACGCTCAATTGAAAACGGCTGTATTGTCGAAGTCAGTCAATTTTTACCAAGGGTTTTGTATTTCCCAATACTTAGCTGTGCATACAGTGTGTATATTAAGGCACGGTTACATGTGGAAAAAGGGAATCTTTTCACTACTGAAACTGCTGGACAGTGACTTAAACCACTTGATATAGTTATCCGGGCTTTGAACGATCAACTGGGGCCAGCTATATACGTATATAGCTCCCATATTTCGTCACCCACCGCTAGTGTGTTCCTTACCCACCGCTAGTGCCAACCAACATTTTTATCGTTCAGTGAACGATAAAAAAGTTGGTCAGTTATCAATTGAACTGACCAATCAAGACTCGAAGTGATACGTGAGGCCAGCGGCAAGGGCGGGAAAACGCATGCGACAACTTATAATTAGTTTGTTCTGATTGGCTACGAAAACGGCGCAATAATTTTGAGCCAATCACGAAGCATAGCAAGCGATCGCGAAATAATTGATAACGTAATTAGGACAATGCTAATGTACCCTATCCTTCAATTCCACAGGCGCATTTCTCATTCCTTATTTCCTGAGTCTGGTCTTGCTCGGTATACCCGTGTTCTTTCTAGAGCTAGCTATTGGACAACGCATTCGACAGGGACATATCGGCGTCTGGAAGACAATTAGCCCTTACCTGGGAGGGGTGGGGATTGCTTCGACGGTTGTTTGCCTTTTTGTGTGCATGTACTACAATGTCATCATAGCCTGGTGTTTTTACTATTTGTTTGGATCATTTCAAGACCCTTTGCCTTACTCCTCGTGTCCGCGGCTGGAGCCAAACTGCACTGAAAATAAGGCTTGCGAGCACGCTGGCACGACACAGTATTTCTGGTATACGAAGACAATTGCCGCGTCCTCTTCTATTGAAGATATGGGTGACTTCCAGTGGCATCTGGTTCTAGTTCTCCTCTTGTCATGGATTGTCGTGTTCTTTTTCATCAATCGTGGAGTAAAGTCAGCCGGGAGGGTAAGTTTCTGTCCTCACACGTTAATCGTAACTATTACAAAATTCTCGAATCTGATTGGCTATCAGCAGCTCTGATTTCAGCATTAATGGGGCAGTTTGTAATCGGACACCCTGTAATTGGATAGTTGTACGCGTCATGTCCGAGTAATAGACCAAATCGGCTAACTCAATATTGTACCCAATTCAAGTCCTTTGGGAGTAAAACGTTTTGTTCCAAGTACTTAAATGTGAATGCTACATTATAATACAAATACAATAAAAAAGAATCTTAACCCCGGGAGATTTGAATTGGGTACAACATTGAGTTAGCCGGTTTGGTCTAGTGGACAGTACGCGTCATCAAGCTCGCGCTGGTTCTTTTTTCCCCGCTCAGCTTTCAAACGACTAAAAAGTAAAGTTGAACAAATAAAGTTTGAACCAGTATCAAATAGTTAATAACACTGTCATATTCTTCTCGAATTTTGTTATGGTTACGATTAATTGCTAATAATAATACTTCGTGTCGTACAGTTCAGGGAGTAATCGTGCTCTTAATTTCAAATCGGCCGCGCGCTCCGTGCACGGCCAGTTTTGACCTTACTCACCCGATTTCTCCCTGAATTGTACTCACTGAGTGCTATTACCACTACTTATCATGTCTTAACGACCCCAACCATGGGGTCGCGTTATCCCCATCCCGTTCTAGCTGAGAATGGAAATCTTCGTTCCAAACGTACATAAAAGCCAGTTCAAAGGACTTCTTTGTTAGTTGAGTCTGTTAGCCTTGGTTACCAGAAAGAAAACACTTGGGCTCTTGAGTCAGTAAGGAAATTAAATAGAAAGCGTAAGTGATCGTTAACTGCGAGCGTCACTCTAACTTATCTAACTTACCTCTACAAATCATTATATAGAAAAGAACTTCTTTACTTTCGTATACAATCCGGCTATCAGTTCTTTATATGTGTGCAGAATACCGGAATTACTGCATGTCAGTGAAAACCGGCTTTGAGGGAAACTGGTAATGATTGCTTAAGCCGTTATTATATGCGGAAAATGAACTTGTTGCCCTTTTAGCCCTCGATGCCAAGCATTTGAAAATTGTCTTAGAGCGTTGTTTTTTCCCTCTATAGGCGGTTTTTGTGACGGCTCTTATGCCATACATTATTTTGGCCATTTTCTTTGGAAGAGCGCTTGCGCTGAAGGGATCCACAGATGGTATCATACACATGTTCAAGCCCAAGGTAATAAATCACTTATTTATAAAGTTTGGTTACGGCTGAGCTTGTTTTCTAAATGTTATTTAGTGAGCTTAAGCATCAACAACGTTGCCATCCTGGACGTCATGAACAGCAACCCGAAGTTTGGTGTTTCGCTCGATGCAACATCTCTGTCGATAAGCTTTATTTTTAATTCTTGTAGTATGAGTTTGTCGAGTCAGAGCACTGAAATAGAAAAAGGATCAACTTTCGGTTGTTATTTGGCGTCCAGGGGCCCGTTTCTCGAACGTCCCGAAAAGCAAATTGTAAAACTGTTATCTGCTTCTCCTGAAAGTCTGGTCTGTTAACATGATTTCAAGATTGGAAAGATCAAACCTTTTGCAAAGTTTCACGGCTCAAAATGTCTTCCTTTTCGAAGAAATTATTGCACCCGAAATTTTTTACGCTTTCGAAGATAAATACCATGACGACCTATAGCGTAACCCCCTAGTTCTTCATTTCATATCTTTAGTTTTCCACCCTCCTTGATGGTGAAGTATGGTTGGAGGCCGCCACACAGGTTTTCTTTTCTGTTGGTGTTGGTTTTGGAACACTGATTGCCATGTCAAGTTACAATCCTATCCATAACAACTGCAGGATGGACGCGATTTTGATTTCATTAGCTGATAGTTTCACCTCAATCTTTGCCTCACTCGTAGTATTCTCCGTACTTGGTTTCAAGGTAAAATTTAATACAATGAAGTAACTTTTGCTTGATCGTATTATCTAATAGACACTAATAGGGCATTTCTGAGCTTGGATACTTTGAGTCTCTTCATCAAAGCGAGGCTGAACAATGGGCGTGGAAATGAATTTTATTTGCATGAAAATAGAAACGGATTTTCGTAAGAAAGGATGAACACGAGGCCTCGCTTTGGAGACAAGGATAATTATAAGTCAACAATGGACCAATGCGTGCTTTGGATAATCTCGGAGTCTGATAAATAAATGCAGACACTTAAATGAAGTCAGTTGTGAAGTAAATTTTGACCACAGGTCTTCGTTTGATAGCATCTAGGTTTAAATGATCACAGTATGAAGAGTTTGCAGCCGTCGACATAAATTTAGGGCGAATGGTTTCGGTAGCCCAGCTCTGTCCAAGCAATCCTGCAGTCGTGAGTCGAGCATCTTCTAAAACACACTCAAATTTCCAGGCCCACAGCACATATGACGAGTGCTTATCAGAATACGGCGGAGTGAACAACACAAACCTTCCTCCAGGAAAGAGTCTTGAAGAGCAATGCCACAACCTGACTCACTGGCTATCCAAGGTAAGGAAAACAATTTAAGTTGATAATTTTTGAACTTTTTCCAACCAAATATTGGTAACTTGTCAAACCAATCACAACAGAGACAAACGATTAAATGAGCCAATCATAACGCAAAGCAAACACATACAGCCGCCGCTAAACGCTAAGCGCGGGAAAACGCGTGTGAGTAAGTCAATTTTGAAAGTATTCTGTTTATTCGTATTACGCTTTAGGATTAACAGAATGAGTGGAATAAGGTTTTCCAAAAGAACGCGTATTCCGGAAACGGAATTTTTATTGCGGAGATGACCTGAGAAGTAACGTTCTTAGTAGTCGGCGGCCGCACAAGATTTTAGCGCCAAATTTCTCCAAAATAATGCGTATTCTTTGTATTCCGAATGAACCTTATTCTGTTTATTCCGTCCATTCCGAAAACGGAATAAGGCACAAAGTAACATATCAAGCGACGATTCCGTGCATTCTTCTTATTCCGGAATACTTTCGAAAGAATGCACCCTTAGTTTTGCTTTTGTGTCCCATTGGATGAAAATGTGGTGAGCGATTTTTGAGCCAGTCCGGCACGAAGCGTAGTATCATCACGATATCGAGAAGACCTTGTAAAGGAAAGCAGGAGGACGAGACAGCCTTTCGGTTGTCTTAGAAACCTTTTGATACGAAAATTTACCGTGCAGCTTTGTTTTGGCTGCCTGGTTGTGCTTGCCCTTATGGCTATTACAGGCAACCAGTATTCTTTTCTAGGCTCACTGTACATTGGGCAACTTGTGAGTACAAATAAAGTTGTTGTTGTTGGTGTTGTTTGTTCCTAGACTTTCCAAGGTCCTGGCCTGACCTTCATCGCGTTCACGGAAGCCATACTCAAGCTGCCTGCATCGCCAGTGTGGTCTGTTCTGTTCTTTTGCATGCTGCTCTCGCTTGGTCTTGGCAGTATGTTTGGTCTGCTCGAAGGAGTTCTGAACCCTTTACACAATCAGAAGTTGATTCCAATGCGGAGGGAAGTATCAACAGGTTGGTTAGTGTTCTCTGCATTGCCTTCGATGTTTTCTACCGTGGAAAAGACATAATCCCGATATTCGAAAAAGTACAGGCTCGATCGACCACAGGTTTTGGGTACAGTATCAGTTGGGCGCGGCATTTTATGAAACGGCAATTCTTAACAGTTTCAATGTTCGATCTTTCCCTTAGCCATCACGTGCATTATATGTATGGCCGTTGGTCTTCTATTCTGTCAGACATCTGGGGAGTACTGGCTGCAGATGTTTGACAGCTTTACAGCAACTCTTCCGCTCTTGGGGGTCTCTTTCTTTGAACTTATTGGAGTTTCATGGGTCTACGGCGCTCAAAGGTGAGATTTCTTGTCCATTTGATTGTGTCGATCTATTATGATTGGCTGGAGTAATAAGTCTTTCACCCAACGTTTGGAGTAAATCGCCCATATAAGAGCACAGAGATTTAACAATACAAAATTAATGCGGCAACGTTTAGCCAAATGCCGTACTCCCGGTTGACTTTAGTCGGTTAGTCGGTCGCATAAACACCTAATAATGCTATCGTCGGCCTGGTGCGTCTTTGTTCGTCCTAATTTGTCATTCAGTCTCGTTTGTCACTGGACAACTCCTCAGTACTGTACTCATGAGTACCTGAAAAATAAGCATATGGCGGCTTTCCTCCTCATAACCATACCATGTCGCATGCAGACTCTTCTCATTCTGCTGTGTTCCTGTAACTTTCTTTCCAGGTTTGAAGATGACATATACTACATGATCCAAGTGCGGGTCGGATGGTACTGGAAAATAACATGGAGATTTGTGTCACCACTTATAATCTTAGCAATTTTCGTGGCCAGTCTTGTCAACATGGGATTATCACCAATCACGTATTCAGTGTGGATTCCAGATAAGGTTACTTGTCGAAACTACCTATGAACGTTCCTCATTGCTTCCGTGTATTGATTAGTTTTATACAAGGGTCAATGTGTTACGCACAGCATTGTTGCACCGACTGTACACGAAATTCAAGAAAATAGTTCCAATCAGTTTTGATGTGCGAACAAATATCCAATAACAGAGAGCAGCTTGTCGGTATCGGAACTCGTAAAAACCCTACTGGTTGAAAAAAAGCCGGGTCATCAGACGGGTTGACCGTATCTGGGTTACAAATTTAGCGCATCGACAATCACCCAACTCCGGCAAGTCCTCTTCCCAGTCCGCTGCTCACCCCCTGGTCTCCCGTCCCTCCCATTTTTGCTCTCTCTTAGAAACTGAAGCGACCGTGTTTGCAATGGTGTTGAGATGATGCGTGGTATTACAAGCGCGCTCTTCAGTGACCAAACTACCAATAATAGTTGAAGGATCATCATCATCATAGCTTTAT
>BLFK01000113.1:535466-542966 GCA_014634185.1 Astreopora myriophthalma | reverse complement strand
CAGTTTTTAATAAAAGAACGAAGAACAATTAAAGTTTGACATTTACATCGAGTAGACCAAGGATCCCAATTTGAGTTGAGTTTCTTCATTAGGTTTGGATGTCCCCGCTATGTGGGGCTTTTAGCAGACGTCTTCGCCCGGGGGCGGGGTAATAAGCCGTTTTTTTAACACTGGGTGAATGTTAAATGCACCGCTATGTCCCGGGGGTCGGGGGGCCGGGGTTTCGGTTGACTGGTGCATTATTTTTAATCAACTTGTCAAACAAGTTTACGCTATATTAGCATGTTTTAATATTTTCTTTGATAGCAGGCTCTTGAAAGTTGTTTCAACCAGTACGGATTACGTAACGAGTCCAAAGATGCCGAGAAATGAAAACGACGACCAGGTTTTCAGGGCGAACAGAGATGAAGACAAAGTGAATCAGAAACACAGTTGTAACTCTAAACCGCATCATCCTTCGGCCGAGGATCAATTCAGCGAACCCAGACAAGAGCGCGGTGATTGGAATTCAAAAGCACAATACTTCTTTGCAACTTTGGGTTTCTCGGTTGGGTTTACCAATTTGTGGAGATTTCCCTACTTGTGTCAGAAGAATGGGGGAGGTAAGGAGAAAAGTAAATCGTAAATTAGATGAACGAGAAGCCTTCATAGCGTATCTATAGTCCGGTGTATTTCAGGATTGCTAATTCATTCATCTCACCCAGAGAAGTTTCTGGATGTAAATTTCAGCCACGATCAGAGGCAGCAAACCGAAACACAAGTCAAACATATTCACAAAAAAAATGGAAGCCCCCTTGTTAAGGCCTAATTTACTCATCAGTATTTGCAAGCAAACCGTTGGAACACTTCTGTTGTTATTGATGCGTGGTGATAGCGTCTGGCCCACACGATGAACCAGTTATGACTTTAGAATCAGTGGGGCTTCAAGAGAGAAGATCAGTCATATGAATGTCTGCTGGGGCTAAACGCGATCGCTCAGTTATTGAAACGAAAAACTATTGGCGTGGTTTCCATTGACTTACAAAAGGCATTTGAATACTTAATCATGAAATTCTCACAGAAAAACCAGTTGCCACTGACATCTCCGCTACCTGCTACGAACGGCTTATAGAATATCTAAAAAGTGTAAAACACTTGTGGAAAACAGTGAATGGATTAGACACGGATTAAGTAAAGGGAAATTTAACAAGCTTATTCCAAGGATCCATTGCTTAGCCCCACAGACAGATGTACCTCAAGCATTTTCAGCCAAAAATATTAAAAAAAAAAAAAAGATTAACATCGCTCGATCATCTATGTCAAATGCTTCCATTGAATGCGGTTTGCAGAGGACAACACTACAGCCCTTTGATTTGGAAACACGGTTGATGAAATTTCAGTTCAATGTATCCGCGAAAAGCAAATCTAATTTTACCATTATGCACTGCGAAGACCGAATCTATGTTGCTGCCAATCCAGCGTAAACCACCATTCATTGACCCTCTGCTGAAAAATGAGTTAGTTCCCAACATTTGAATCAACCTGGTCAGGTGTTCCAATCAAGAATAAGCTTCCATGGTTTTGGTTAACAATAAGCTTCCAAGTCCTGTGCAGACAATTATGGACTACATTCGTAATGAATGCATTGGTGCTCTTGAAGAAGCACTTAGGTACTGTCACAAACGTGTGATATTTAGTTATTCTCCAACATAATATAAGGACTATAAGGAGTATTTCCAGTCAGCTCTTAAAAAGTAAATAATAGCATTCGTGATAGAAAATATCATTCAACAATGGAATGAAGATTGACAAAATGTAAAGATGTTGTTAATTACTTATTTTAATGACTGTAATTTAATATAGTTTAGTTTCTAAAGGTACTATGAATATTTCTATAGTCTTTCATTGGTCTTGTAAGTTTTTGTTTTGTAATTATACTTTACGTTGGTTGGTCCACGTCACGCCTCAGTTGTCAAAGCTGTATGAAGTAAACAAGGACCTGTCCAAGTTTTAAAATAGAGCAGTTTTCAGTTGAATTTTACTAGAGTTGAGTTTATTCTAGTGTCCCTACGTATTGGCTGTATACTGCTACTAAATAAAGTTATTGTTATTATTATTATTATTATTATTATTATTATTGAGTATTGAAAGTAATTACACAATTGTTTCGGGTTTGGTTTTGGTTAGTTCTGTGGCTGCGCCAAAAAGCTGGTGCGAATTTTTAAAGCAATCACATGCAAAACCAAAAAGCCAATTGCAACTTGGTGAATTTCGTTTGCCCGTTTTCCCGGTTTTGGCGCCGGCTGCTTTTACTCGCTTTGCGTTTTGATTGGCTAGTAAAACCAAGTCGTCAATTACTTCGAATGTGCCTTTTCGGCTCAGGGGTGTATTCATGTTCTTGTGTTCGGAAGCCACTGTGACTCGCTCTGTAGTTACTTTCGGTTTTCGGTTTTACGACGCTCAATTGAAAACGGCTGTATAGTCGAAGTCAGTCAATTTTTACCAAGAGTTTTGTATTTCCCAATACTAAGCTGTGCATGCAGAGTATATTAAGGCACGGTTACATGTGGAAGAAGGGAATCTTTTCACTACTGAAACTGTTGGACAGTTACTTAAACCACTTGATATAGTTATCCGGGCTTTGAACGATCAACTGGGGCCAGCTATATACGTATGTAGCTCCCATATTTTGTGGATCTGCGTGGCAATGGTAAACTATGTAGTATATAGATATGTCTGAGAAGACCAGTCGCGTGGGTTAAGTTGTTCATTTGTTTGCAACCATCCCATGGGCACTAGCGGTGGGTGAACGATAAAAAAGTTGGTCAGTTATCAATTGAACTGACCAATCAAAACTCGAAGTGATACGTGAGGCCAGCGGCAAAGGTGAGAAAACGCACGCGACAACTTATAACCGGTTTTGTTCTGATTGGCTACGAAAATGGCGCGATAATTTTGAGCCAATCACGAAGCATAGGAAGCGATCGCGAAATAATTGATAACGTAGTTAGGACAATGCTAATGTACCCTATCCTTCAATTCCACAGGCGCATTTCTCATTCCTTATTTCCTGAGTCTGGTCTTGCTCGGTATACCCGTGTTCTTTCTAGAGCTAGCTATTGGACAACGCATTCGACAGGGACATATCGGCGTCTGGAAGACAATTAGCCCTTACCTGGGAGGGGTGGGGATCGCTTCGACGGTTGTTTGCCTTTTTGTGTCCATGTACAACAGTGCCATCATAGCCTGGTGTTTTTACTACTTGTTTGGATCATTTCAAGACCCTTTGCCTTACTCCTCGTGTCCGCGGCTGGAGCCAAACTACACTGAAAATAAGGCTTGCGAGCACGCTGGCACCACACAGTATTTCTGGTATACGAAGATAATTGCCGCATCCTCTTCCATTGAGGATGTGGGTGACCTCCAGTGGCATCTGGTTCTAGTTCTCCTCTTGTCATGGATTGTCGTGTTCTTTTTCATGATTCGTGGAGTAAAGTCAGCTGGGGCGGTAAGTTTCTATCTTCACCCGTTAATCGTAACTATTACAAAATTCTCGAATCTGATTGGCTATCAGCAGCCCTGATTTCAGCGTTAATGGGGCAGTTTGTAATCGGACACCCTGTAATTGGATAGTTGTACGCGTCATGTCCGAGTAATAGACCAAATCGGCTAACTCAATATTGTATCCAATTCAAGTCCTTTGGGAATAAAACGTTTTGTTCCAAGTATTTAAATGTGAATGCTACATTATAATACAAATACAATACAAAAGAATCTTAACCCCGGGAGATTTGAATTGGGTACAACATTGAGTTAGCCGGTTTGGTCTAGTGGACAGTACGCGTCATCAAGCTCGCGCTGGTTCTTTTTTCCCCGCTCAGCTTTCAAACGACTAAAAAGTAAAGTTGAACAAATAAAGTTTGAACCAGTATCAAATAGTTAATAACACTGTCATATTCTTCTCGAATTTTGTTATGGTTACGATTAATTGCTAATAATAATACTTCGTGTCGTACAGTTCAGGGAGTAATCGTGTTCTAAATTTCAAATCGGCCGCGCGCTCCGTGCACGGCCGATTTTGACCTTACTCACCCGATTACTCCCTGAATTGTACTCCACTGAGTCCTATTACCATCACTTATCATGTCTTAACGTCTCTGGCCATCGGGTCGCGTTATCCCCATCCCGTTCTAGCTGAGAATGGAAATCTTCCTTCCACACGCACGAACTATTTTTTGAAACATAAAAGCCAGTTCAAAGGTCGTCTTTGTTAGATGAGTCTGTTAGCTTTGGTTACTAGAAAGAACTCAACATATCCTTCCGTGTACTTGGGCCCTTGAGTCAGTAAGGAAATGAAATAGAAAGCATAAGTGATCGTTAACTGCGAGGATCACTCTAACTTATCTAACTTACCTCTACAAATCATTATATAGAAAAGAACTTCTCTACTTTCGTATACAAGCCGGCTATCAGTTCTTTATATGTGTGCAGAATACCGGAATTACTGCATGTCAGTGAAAACCGGCTTTGAGGGAAACTGGTAAAGATTGCTTAAGCCGTTATTATATCGCGGAAAATGAACTTGTAGCCCTTTTGGCCCTCGATGACAAGCGTTTGAAATTGTCCTAGAGCGTTGTTTTTTCCCTCCATAGGCGGTTTTTGTGACGGCTCTTACGCCATACATTATTTTGGCCATTTTCTTTGGAAGAGTGCTTGCACTGAAGGGATCCACAGATGGTATCATACACATGTTCAAGCCCAAGGTAATAAATCACTTATTTATAAAGTTTGGTTACGGCTGAGCTTGTTTTCTAAATGTTATTTAGTGAGCTTAAGCATCAACAACGTTGCCATCCTGGACGTCATGAATAGCCACCCGAAGTTTGGTGTTTCGCTCGATGCAACATCTTTGTCGATAAGCTTTAGTTTTAACTCTTGTAGTATGAGTTTGTCGAGTCAGAGCACAGAAAGAGAGAAAAGATCAACTTTCGGTTGTTATTTGGCGTCTAGGGGCCCGTTTCTCGAACGTCCCGAAAAGCAAATTGTAAAACTGTTATCTGCTTGTCCTGAAAGTGTGATTTGTTAACATGATTTCAAAATAGGAAAGATCAAACCTTTTGCAAAGTTTGATGGCTCAAAATGTCGTTTTGGAAGGAATTATTGCACCCGAAATACGCCCGAAATTTTTGACGCTTTCGAAGATAAATATATACCCTGACGACTTATAGCGTAACCCCGTAGTTCTTCATTTCATATCTTTAGTTTTCCACCCTCCTTGATGGTGAAGTATGGTTGGAGGCCGCCACACAAGTTTTGTTTTCTGTTGGTGTTGGTTTGGGATCACTGATTTCCATGTCAAGTTACAATCCTATCCATAACAACTGCAGGAAGGACGCGATTTTGATTTCATTAGCTGATAGTTTCACCTCAATCTTTGCCTCACTCGTGGTATTCTCCGTACTTGGTTTCAAGGTAAAATTCAATACAGTGAAGTAACTTTTGTTTGACCATATTATCTAATAGGCTAATAGGGCATTTCTGAGCTTGGATGTTTTGAGTCTCTTTATCAAAGCGAGGCTGAACAATGGGCATGGAAATTAATTTTATTTGCATGAAACTGGAAACGGATTTTCGTAAGAAAGGAGGAACACGAGGCGTCGCTTTGGAGACGAGGGTAATTAAAATTTAACGATGGACCAATGCGTGCTTTGGATAGTCAGTTGTCACATCTCGGAGTCTGATAAATGAAGTCAGTTGTGAAGTAAGTTTTGACCACAGGTCTCCAATTGATAGCATCTAGGTTTAAATGATCACAGTATGAAGAGTTTGCAGCCATCGACCTAAATTTAGGACGAATGGTTTGGGTAGCCCAACTCTGTCCAAGCAATCCTGCAGTCGCGAGTCGAGCATCTTCTAAAACACACTCACATTTCCAGGCACACAGCTCATATGACTACTGTTTATCAAGATACGGCGGAGCGAACAACACAAACCTTCCTCCAGGAATGAGTCTTGAAGAGCAATGCTACAACCTGACTCACTGGCTATCCAAGGTGAAGAAAACAATTTAAGTTGATAATTTTTGAACTTTTTCCAACCAAATGTTGGTAAATTGACAGACCAATCACAACAGAGACAAACCATTAAATGAGCCAATCATAACGCAAAACAAACAAGTACAGCCGCCGCTAAGTGCTAAGCGCGGGAAAACGCGTGTGAGTAAGTCAATTTTGGGACTATTCTGTTTATACGTATTCCGCTTTAGGATTAACAGAATGAGTGGAATAAGGTTTTCCGAAAGAACGCGTATTCCAGAAACGGAATTTTCATTGCAGAGATGACCTGAGAAGTAACGTTCTTAGTAGTCTGGGTCGGACTAAGACCGTGATATTTCGGCAGCCGCACAAGATTTTAGCGCCAAATTTCTTCAAAATAATGCGTATTCTCTGTATTCCGAATGAACCTTATTCTGTTTATTTCGTCCATTCTGAAAACGGAATAAGGCACAAAGGAACAGATCAAGCGACGATTCCGTGCATTCTTCTTATTCCGGAATACTTTCGAAAGAATGCACCCTTAGTTTTGCTTTGGTGTCCCATTGGATGAAAATGTGGTGAGCGATTTTTGAGCCAGTCCGGCACGAAGCGTAGTATCATCACGATATCGAGAAGGCCTTGTAAAGGAAAGCAGGAGGACGAGACAGCCTTTCGGTTGTCTTAGAAACCTTTTGATACGAAAATTTACCGTGCAGCTTTGTTTTGGCTGCCTGGTTGTGCTTGCCCTTATGGCTATTCCAGGCAGCCAGTATTCTTTTCTAGGCTCACTGTACATTGGGCAACTTTTGAGTACAAATAAAGTTGTTGTTGTTGATGTTGTTTGTTCCTAGACTTTCCAAGGTCCTGGCCTGACCTTCATCGCGTTCACGGAAGCCATACTCAAGCTGCCTGCATCGCCAGTGTGGTCTATTCTGTTCTTTTGCATGCTGCTCTCGCTTGGTCTTGGCAGTGGATTTGGTTTGCTCGAAGGAGTGCTGAATCCTTTACACAATCAGAAGTTGATTCCAGTGCGGAGGGAAGTATCAACAGGTTGGTTAGTGTTCTCTGCATTGCCTTCGATGTTTTCTACCGTGGAAAAGACATAATCCCGATATTCGAAAAAGTACAGGCTCGATCGACCACAGGTTTTGGGTACAGTATCAGTTGGGCGCGGCGTTTTGTAAAACGGCAATTCTTAACAGTTTCAATGTCCGATCTTTCCCTTAGCCATCGCGTGCATTATATGTATGGCTGCTGGTCTTCTATTCTGTCAGACATCTGGGGAGTACTGGCTGCAGATGTTTGACAGCTTTACAGCACCTCTTCCGCTCCTGGTGGTCTCTTTCTTTGAACTTATTGGAGTTTCATGGGTCTACGGCGCTCAAAGGTGAGATTTCTTGTCCATTTGATTGTGTCGATCTATTATGATTGGCTGGAGTAATAAGTCTTTCACCCAACGTTTAGAGTAAATCGCCCATATAAGAGC
>BLFK01000113.1:500830-513045 GCA_014634185.1 Astreopora myriophthalma | reverse complement strand
AGCCCCCCCCCCCTCTCTCCCGGTCTCTTCTCCTTTTTTCTTGCTAGCAGATTCTGGAGTACCCTGGGGGCCAGGTTTTTATTTTTCTTTCGCGAGGAGCGCTTAACCCGCCGCCTGCACGGAGAAAGAGTTTTACTTTTAACATAAAGGATTAGCTTCATCCTGCTTAATTTGTTCTCAGATTATAACACAAGTTTCAAATTTTAGCCGGTGAAATTTGGCAAATTCAACCGAACTTTTGTTTATGACAGCAGAAGTCCATGACGGTTTATTTACAGATTTTGTCTTTTCCGCACTTTAGAAACTGTATGTATATTTTGATATTTTCAGCTACTTTTGCAGCCCCAAAACAACTCGATCAGTGTTGTGTGTTAGCCCGTGCACGCCGCCCTGTCACCTTTCCAGAGGGTAGGGGTCGGCGTCGCCTTGCCCCAAGTCGACTTTTTTTACCTTTCTTGCAGTGAAGTCGTCCGTTCTACCCGCCAACTAACGTTAACGAAAAACGGACTTGCAAGCAAGTCTAGGGTGGGCTCCACACGGGCCAGGTCATGTAATGTACAGAAACCCCGCCACAATGCAAAGTATTAAGATTATATTTTGGTCAGTTTTGATCAGGACTTGACTCTCAAGAAATTCTTCTGCTACGTCCATAGAAAAATGCATTAACAAAAAAACAGAGTGGTGGATTTTTATGAAGCTTGTCGTGTTGAAATGGGCCAGTGCAGTCTCCGAGCATTATCCTGATGCGACAAATCAAATTCCACAGTCGTCAAATTTATCAAATCCAGAAGGGGAACGGAAATCCCGCGAGATATAGCAACGCGACCTTTGCACAGTCATGGCATGTCAGTAGGTTTAAGGTCGTTTAGTGGGCTCATATATCTTAGGTGAAACCCAGAGTCACCTTTTTCTAGACCATTACGAGTAGCAGAAATTGTACGATCTGTCCAAATATTTTGTTTTAAAAATACCTTGAGAGTACAAATAGCACCATTCCACGGAGTGTCGAAATTGAAGCGGCAGCTCCGAAGGGCTCTTGAACGACAGCTGTCAATAATGTTGCTCTCAGCTTTGCCATTCATTCCAAACCACGAGCAGGCTTACTTGCTTGTTACTATCGGCGTAACATATGTGATGTGAAATATTGTTTCGCAATATCGCGAAGAACATTTATTTTTGTCCGGGTTACCAGATTGACAAGCGGTGCAGGGCCGTATCATATCATTGAAATTTGACCACTTCACGTGTGCATCGTCGGCTCGGTTCGGCATCAAGGGGTGTTTGTTTTCATTCGGTTCAACAGCGAGGCAAGGCTGTAACCTTTTCGCCGCGAGCTTGGTGTCTTTGCAATCATGGCTTCGGCATCCATGAAAGATGGCATTGTAAATGTGACAGTCTCCCCTCCGAAGGAAGAAACCTCCGTTCCAGAGCAAAAAGCCGCAGAAGCTGGGTTAAAAGATCCCGAAAAAGTGGAAGTTGTGGAAAACGATAGGGGCGGATGGGGCAACAAGGTCGAGTTCATTTTAGCCACCGTGGGTTTCGCGGTCGGTCTTGGAAATGTTTGGAGATTTCCTTACCTTTGCCAGAAAAGCGGAGGAGGTATTTTACATTTGACTTTATGATACTTCCAGGCCAACCATGTCACCAACCACTTGCTGACCGAGGTTAATTATGTTGGTCCTGCCGCTCCTGACCCCTTCAGCTTTTTACTTGCCCTCTCAAGAACAGGCCCGTTTATAAGTGAGAGAGTTTATATTTGGAGTGTTAGCGCTGAAGCCTAAGTCT
Source organism: Astreopora myriophthalma (assembly GCA_014634185.1). NCBI lineage: Eukaryota > Metazoa > Cnidaria > Anthozoa > Scleractinia > Acroporidae > Astreopora > Astreopora myriophthalma. The sequence continues at coordinate 511,260 of BLFK01000113.1, read as the reverse complement.
TTTTTGGACTTTAAAATTCTCGTAGACGCTTTCCGAAAACGACAACCAAGAATTACCAAAACTATACAGCATTTTCTGTAAGTTTAACTCGATGATGCATGTAGTATCGCGTATCAACTTGAGCTCACTGCAGTGTTCACATATAATCCGCGATCCGTTACTGTTTTCAGCATTATGTTCGTCGCACACGAAGAAAAAGAATAATTTTTGTGTTGTTCTGTGGTAACGCGTATTTTCGCGCCCCAACGTGCGCTCTCACGTAAGCCCACTGTGCGGCGTATGATTTTCGTGTTTATTTAAGCGAAGGTTGATTTATAATTGAATGATGTTTTTCCTGATCGTCTTTGCTGCAAGAGTGAAGTTTTTGAGATCGTTTCTTGTTTCAAGTGGCTTCAAGCTTTGTTATCTCGTTTGGCTTTTTGGAAAAAAGATTATTTTGTGTGCCTGATCATTAATGTTCTTGTAGTGTTTACATTTCACCCTGCGCAAGTTTCTTCCTAAATGTGTGAATTTAATGACCATGTAATAAAGTGTTGCTCCCTTCTTGTGTTTGCTATGTTACTTAAGCGACTCAAATTACTCAAATTCTCTGTCACGCATCATTATTTAAGCTTGCGTTACTCTTCCCTTCAAGGAGGAAACGTTATTGGGCAGAAACATATTTCACAAACGTTTCTTCCTATGCGCGCACACGCAACATTCGCTTCCCGAAAAGCAGAAATGTTGCAAAAGTTGTTGAGATGTTTCCTCGTTTGCGCGCTGCAAGAAACATTTCGGGGAAACGATGTTTGGGCCCTTTGAGTTGCATAATCGATTTTCACAGCAGCTACACATTTATTCTTGGTACTAACGTAACGAGAAATTGTTACGAACAACTACGGAAATGTGTCGAAGATGGACTTGAACATGTTTTTTAAATAATCAGTGGAGAAAATATACGTTCAATTCAGTACAAAACGTGGATGATCCTTGTGCAGAATGACGTAGGGACAATTCGGATGAGGTGATCTGCAACTCAATGGTGTTTGGATAAAATGATCTTGGTGATGTTTTATTGGAAAGATTTCCGTACAGTTCCCTACATTAATTATACATGCACATTCTTGCTAACCCTCTTCCAAAAAGAATGAGTGTGAATAGAGTTTTGCTAGGAAAATCTATGCATAATGAAGTTGGGACCTGTAGGGAAATCTTGCCGTTTCATTTTGTTTATTGGCCATCAAGACGTTAATAAAAGGATGCCAGATAGCTGCTGAGTGGGAGACATAGTTTACAAAGCATTTGCCAAATTTCTCAGCTTTACAAAAATAGGATTAATGCAATAAGCAATGTTTATTTTAGTAAGTATTGTGGTATGAACAATGTTCACAGCATTGCTTTGTGGTCATGCTCTTTAGGGGAAAGGATAATTTTATTGCTCCCTTGTGGAAAGTCATAAAATTCATTGCCTCAATTAAAATTAATTTGTGTTAAATAATAGAATGATCATGACATTAATGTATGCAAATTAAGTAGTTGCAAAGAAGCCAAAAAAAAAAAAATTTAAAAAACAGGCTTTTTTGCAACCCTTTTCACATCTGCATTTCACTCATATATAAAATGTATACTGGCAGTCTCTAAAAATAATTAATTTACTCACACGACTTTTTACCAACAGTATTACTTGTTGATTGTTCTTGGCAGGTGCCTTTTTGATTCCTTATTTCTTGAGCCTGTTTCTTCTGGGCATCCCACTATTCTTTCTGGAACTCGCAATTGGCCAGAGTCTGCGACAAGGGTCTGTAGGAGTATGGAATGCAATACACCCTTACCTTGGCGGCTTGGGCTACGCTTGCGTCGTGGTGTGCCTCTTGGTGGGCATGTATTACAACATGATCATTGCATGGTGTTTCTATTATCTGTTTGCATCATTCCAGCAACCTTTGCCTTATTCCAGTTGCCCCATATTGGACAATGGTACCTTGCTAGAGGAGTGCAAAGAAGCTGGACGGACACAGTTCTATTGGTACAGGAAAGCTCTCAATGCTTCTTCTTCTATTGAAGAGAGTGGTGGCATTGTTTGGCATCTTGCCTTGGTACTGTTGGTGGCTTGGGCTGTGGTGTTCCTGTGCATGATGAGAGGAGTTCAGTCTGCTGGAAAAGTAAGTAATTGATATAAATTCTCCCAGGTAGCCCATCTAGAACGCTTTCTCTGCGAGTGATGCTGGTATGCAGAGTGGACTTGATCACTGACTCTAATGTACTTATAGACACATGTAACTGACCATACAAGGTAGCTAATGCTTGTAATACTCTTAAAATGTTGTTTTGTTTAAAAGTAAAGTAAAGAATTTATATTCATAAACAGTGACATTTAAAGCCTGAAGCTTTTGGTCCTTGTCAGGGGTGTAGATAAAAGCCAGCAGCTGGAAAAAATCACCAATTATTCCTAAAAAGATTCCGGGTCTTGGTCAGCTTTGTTCTGCTAAAATAAAATGTGAGCCAAGCAATTTGACTTTTTCACTGAAATTTACTCCACCTATTGAAATTATTCTTCCAGCTTTTCAAAATTATAACTACAACCCTGCTCAATGTACAGAAAGAAACAATTCAATTGAACATAACAAGACACCCACTTGGAAGGAGGCAGCCAGTTGGCTATCGACAAAGCTTGGTGTTGTGGAATTTGTAAATATGCTTGCAAATACTAAGCACACAACCTCCTTGTTGAAAAATCACGTACCTTAGTAAATAAAATGGTTTGTAAATTATATTCAAGCCATGAATTATAATTATTTGGTACTTAAGTGCTTGTCTTTGATCAGAATTCCAAGATACATGTAAGTACATTTACTTCATGCTCTCTGTTTTTTTTTTGTTTTTTTCAGGCTGTCTACTTCACAGCTACCTTCCCTTACATTGTGTTGACAATCTTTTTTGCCCGTGGAGTGAGCCTTGAGGGTGCTGGAGCAGGAATTGAGCACATGTTTAAGCCAGAGGTAAATGTGTGGCCTTAATCAAAATGATTGAGATTAAATATATGCTAACTATGTTAGTTTTCCACTGTTTAGCAGTGTGATGGTGCCTAGGTGGATGCCAACTATAAGGTTGCCATGGTCACCTGCAGTGTACTCTGATACAGTTCTAGACTCTACCAGCCTCTTAGGCACCCCCACCCCCCCCCCACCCCCAAACAATCATCTATTTTTGACAAGATTGATACTTCCATGTAAATGGCCTGCTCCTTGCAGGCTTTCTGGCTCAATTATTGGTATCACATTGCTCCAGTAAGCTTTTAACTTAGCTGAGAAGAAACTGCAATAATTATTATTGCTTTAGGAACTACTGTTAAACAAGCAACTTGTAGCTGGCAGAGCAGCTGGCTATGTACAAGCATGGCTGATGAGTTGAACTCAGAGGTGTTAAGAAAAAACATCAACTACTGCATCTAATGCATGGAATAGTGTGGGACTTGAACCCAGTCCCTCATGTTACATTTATCTGGCATGGTAACCTCTTCATCATGCTTCCAGGATCAACTTTCAGGATTACCGGTAAATTGTTGTTTACCGATAACATTTTTTTTCAGTTCAGTAAGCTGATAGATCCCCAGGTCTGGCTAGAGGCAGCTACTCAGATTTTCTTCTCACTGAGTGTTGCCTTTGGAGGGCTTATTGCCATGTCAAGTTACAACCCTGTGCACAACAACTGTCACCGCGATGCCATCATGGTCTCCCTGATCAATTGTGGAACATCGATCTATGCCAGTATTGTCATATTCAGCATTCTTGGCTTCAAGGTTTGCTTTGAGCTTAATTTAGGGTTTTCACCTGTATAACTTATGTTTTCTGAATTTCCTGGAGAGCTCCTGTAAAGGGTTTTAAATAACCGTTTTTGTCCTCCCTAGGAGGGTGAAAATATCCTCTTTCTTTTGTACTTGAAGAAAGTTATTCAGTTAACTTTATAATTAGGTGTAAAACCCGCTGAGCTTTTTCTTTTGTGAGACTGAAAAAGATTCTTAATCTTAATTTATTTCTAGGGGTAATATGCTCGACAGCTACTGCAGTTATTGCTCCACAATGATGCAGTTTTAAATTGAGTGTCAAAAGTAATAATGCAAGTACTTTGTTTCATGGTGTCAACCATTGAGATGCAAAGCAAAAACCAATTGTGACTCTCATTTCCTGTGCTTGGCGCTAGCTGCCTGGGTTTCTTTGTGTTCTGATTGGCTGGTCAAACCAATTTGCGAATGGACCCTTTGCATGATATGTCACATGTCTGGATATCTTTTGTTTGCAATGGTGCTGGGACGCAAGCCTTCCAGCACTACTGTCAACGAAAAGATCCTAGAGAGTCGCTGTGCATGGATTTTGAAGACAAAAAATCGTTTCGTAGCACTTATTAATCTTCCTTCGGTGGCCAATATTTTGCTTATGTAACAAAGCACACCTTACTGGGATTGTGTCCCAGTATGGCGTCAATGAGTGACACGTGACACATTACTTTGCTTTGTTGTTAGCTGAAGCTTGTCTTTCCTTCAGAATGTGATTGGTTTAAGTTTCTCATGGTTTTGCTTTTACAACGCCCACCGTAAATGAAAACCATTGTAATTTGTGATTGCTTTATGATTTGTTCAAAGTTGATTGATTAGTCTAAGAGTTTTAGTCATAATCTCTTCAGAGGGTTGATAAGCTGGTTCTGGAAATGTCTCTCATCCACCCTGGTGGTCTGCGAAAATTGTTTGTTCGCCCTTAAAGCCTGAAGGGCAAACTCATGAAAATACTTACTGAAATCTCTGCTCTTCTCCAAGATGTTACTTTTAGGGCTATAGATTCCATCCCTATGCGAGTTTGACTCACTTTTGTTTGTTTGATATTTTAGGCCACTACCTCACTAAATGAGTGTCAAACGTATTGGGGAAATGTCAGCAGCCCAAATGGCACTGACTTGGTTGCAGAACATTGTAAAACTCTGGAGCATTGGCTTTCAGAGGTAAATATAATAATTATTGTCCTGGAATGCAAGTGCCAACTTGCATTATTAGTGGCACACATGGCATGTTAGTTCTTAATGCACATAACTTACAGTCTGTAGATTAATATTACGTGAATTATGGCCACAACCACATGGTTAATCTTTGCCCCTTCTTGGTAAAAAAGCCAAAAATTAAGGGGAAGAAACAATTGAAGAAGTAAGGCAGAGTTAGGCAACCAAGAAAATTTATTTAACTATTAATAATAATTTTAAAGTTAGAGAAAAATCTTTGGCCATGTGCATCTGACACCCAGGCACATTCTACATGATTGTTTGTGTTTTGTCAGTCTGCCTCAGGTCCTGGTCTGACATTCATTGCATTCACCGAGGCCATTGTGAAGATGCCTGCTTCGCCCATCTGGTCGGTGCTGTTTTTCTGCATGTTGTTGACTCTCGGTATGGGAAGCATGTTTGGAACACTGGAGGGAGTTATCACCCCCTTTTACGACTTGAAGATTGTACCTTTTAGGAAAGAGATCATGACTGGTATGTGTTGAAAATTGTTTTCAAGAAGCATTTACAGAAGTACACTATGCAAAACAACTGAATAGAAGGCAGCACACATGGATATCACTTTTTAGCAGAAAGTCCAAAGAACTGATGCACATTTGTAGTTAGTAGGGACTTAAATGATCTGAAAGTAATGGTTAGAATGAAGCATAGCTTGATTAAAAACCCCAACTTACCAGAGGCAACCTGCTGGCTATTTACAAACTGTGGTGGCATTGAAATAGGGATCACTGAAGAGAAATCCAGTTGTTCTTCAGAGCGGGATTTGAACCCGGAACATCCACATGCAAACGCAGCGCCTTAGCCATTGGCCCGCACCGTCTCCTCCTCGCAAAAGTGCACTTAATGGACTGTCAAACTTTGAATGTTTGATGGCAAAACATGCCATGTTGAAGAGCCAGTTAGATTATGTTTTTACATCATGTGTTTATGCGTCGGTGAAATGGACGGTATGCAGTGCAAGAATGTGTCACTTGAAGTTTTGATTGCATTCTGATTTCCTGTTTGTAGCAATTATCTGTGGCTTCTGTTTCTGCATTGGACTTCTGTTCTGTCAGCGTTCAGGACAGTACTGGCTGCAGATGTTTGACAATTACTGTGCCACTTTGCCACTGCTGTTTATCGGCTTCTGTGAACTTGTAGGTGTGAGTTACATCTATACAACTGAAAGGTGGGCTACTGTTGACCTCGATCTCTTCTGTTTTCTTTGTTGACATCTCAGCTGTGGAAACACGGGGCTGCGATCAAAAATCCCAATTTGCCATTGCACTGGAATTCGCTCACAGTTTTGCTGTGATTTTACAAAATGAGAAATCATTTCACAGTATCCTAATGTACAAAAACGTTTATGAACAAGACAACATTTTTAAATTTTACCAAACATGTTTTGATGAACTCCCATCATCTTCAATGTAACTACAATAAATAACAGTCTGGCTTGCTTATATAGCATTGACCTACCATATGAAATCAAATCAAATTAAATCTTTATTAAGCTCATCATAAAATAAATAAATAAATAACTGATTTTACACACCCAAGATGGTCCTTACAAAACCCGTCTCATCAATTCCGAAGTAAAAAAAGAAGAGCTGGGAAGCTAAATTAAGCGGCTGGTTTAATTTCTTGTTAGCTCCCCGCACACATTAAGTTCTAGATAGGTAACAGGTGAGAGAAGAATTAAGAGAAGAAAATTAACGTCTAGCATGCTTGGTGTGGAGGCAAATTATTCATTTCTTGTTCTGCCAGTAGATTGTGTTTTATTTGATTTAGGAATGCAAATGTACTTGAATCTTTTAAAAAACAAGGATGGTCTTTCCAAATATCAGTTGCTGCAAAAGAGATTGATTGTTTTCCTATGTTAGTCCGTACTCTGTGCTTATAAAAAAATAATTGTTTAGCTGAGTATCTTGTGTTATAGCTGTGCGTATTCCTAGCATATTGAAACATGTTATTGAAAACTCTAGGGAGAAGGCCTTTATGCCATAAGTGAATGAATTTCAAAACTTGTAAGATAAACGCTATCCACTGTTTAGAAGGCATAATAAATTTAGCAAAGGCTGAGCATTCTCATGACCATACATGTCATGAGTAATACTAATTTACACATTTTTCTAAATCTAAAATAATGACATAGGAAAAGGATTACACTGATTGGATGACACACCGAATACTATGTAATTAGCACGCACAAGCAAAAAACGTTACAACCTTAGTATTACAATGAAAGCGAAAGACTACTATGATTTACCTGTTGATTTAGATTAGGTTTCAGCCATTTGATGTGCATAGATTCCTCAATGTACAGAAGTTTTGAACAAAGCCTCTATTTAAGCCTAGTTTTCACATGTCAGGAGAATCCCAGAGGATGAGGGATTTTGCAGTTTCCTCTGGATGTCTGAATATCGAGCAAAATTCAGCTTGTCACTTTCAATAAATGGTGCCTTTAAACAATCAAAGAAAAGTGGAAGAACTTAAAATAATGATTTTGTGTGTTGTTGTTTCGCAGATTTGAAGATGACATTCAATACATGCTGGGTTTTAGGCCGCACATGTACTGGAAGATCTGCTGGCGTTACATCTCTCCAGCACTCATTAGCGTCATTTTCATTGCTAGTATTGTCAATCTGGCCATCAACCCAATGCAATATTCTGCTTGGGATACAGATATTGTAAGTTCTCTCCCTTTCTTGCCATAATTACCAAGTTAGCAAAAAATGAAAAGGTCAGTGTTTGGAAGCTTGCAGAGACTTGGTCAATGTTGTCTCTCATCGGTCAACACCTTTTTGCCGTGTAAAGGTGTCTTAAGCTTGGTTAAGCTTAAGTTACACTCATAAGAGCTGATTGCATGGCTCACATGGTTGGAGTTTAAGTGGGGCTCTCAACTGGTGAGTTAATTATTGCTGACACGTACCTCCTGCTGAACTGGATAACAGTTTATTGGTGGGTGACCTGATACTTTCATTTCCAACAAAAAAATCAATCAAGCAAGCAATCGAAATGAAAAAATAGGCCATTTCTGGGTTCACCTCATCCTCTAACTTTTCCAAGTGAGTCCAAGTACGAAAACGTTTGAGATGGCAATTTACGGTCACAAGAAAGACTTGCACTTGGGCTTGCTTTGTAAAAGAGGGTGAAGCAAACTTGGAAAGCCTGGTGGTTGTAATTGCAGTCTTGTTTGATTACCAGGGTTCTCACATATCAAGAGGTCAGGTTTTCCTCTATACCCAATGTGAATCAAGTTATTTACACGCAACATATATTTTGGGGTACATGTGTCATTTTGGCGTGGGTTTTTATTTTATTTTTTTCAGTTCAAGACTGCTGATACCAATTATCCTGGCTGGGGATATGCAGTCATTGTGTTGCTGATCAGCTTTTCAGTGCTGTTAGTTCCCATTGTTGCACTACTGCGTTATTTTGGCATTTTGAAATACAAGAAGGCCGCATCTAAACCAGGTGAGAGTATGGTTCCACTAGGGTCGGTGACGCCATCACTGTCGCATGTGCCTCTGCCACCCATGGAAGTGCCACTGGCTGGAACTTGTGATGATCAAGACTAACAGTTTGATAAGATTGGAAAGTTATCCATACTTGTTAAAAAATGTAATCATTCACTATTTTATGAAGTTATTAGCTGTACATAATAAACTCAGTCCAGGGTGATTTATTGTACCTTTGTAAGTCGTAATGGTTGAATGCAAGGATTTTGCCTGAGGCACACAAGCTGAATAGTCAGTTCATTTGTGTTACTGGCAACTATAGCCTCACTACCCTGGAAAGTAGCAGGAAGAGTGTGCATAGAGGGCGTTAGTAAGAGTGGCATTACAGATTACGGTAACATATGAATATTATGTTAGAGTGGTAAGAACAATAGCTACCTTAAGATCTGAGTACAAGTACGACTACAGGTACAAGTTTTCCATTCTGATCAAGTAGGCACACTTGGAAAAATTGTTGAGCTCCCAACCTATTCTGGTTGCCACAGGTCAGGAAATGGTCAGGGGAAAAAAAATTCTTCAAGGTCAGGGAAAAGTCTGGGAATTTCATTTCGAGTCAGGGAAAGTTTAAGTCTTTGAGAGAAGTCAGGGAAAAGTGAAATTGATATTACTCATGTATGTTGTCTAGCACAATTGCTAGATTCCTGATAATCATAGTGTTTGTTATTGTAATGCAGGCTCGTAACGCTTGGTTTGTGAATGAAATCATACACTTCGTTTTCTTCTCTTCTCATTGTTTTCTAACAATTTTTGGGTACATTTTACGGACATGATATGTGTTGGATTGGTAGAAATTAAATGACAAACTGATTCTGGGTTTCCAAGAAAATCAATCTTTTTTATATGTTATCTTAAGAAACTATCAATCCATGTACACTGCATGTGACTTTCTGAAAGCATAAATAAATGGGTGGAGAGGTTGGCTGTGACGGGAGGTTGGAGGCCATTACCAGGGCTAATTTCTGATTTTTTTAATTTAGTTGGTCAGGGAAATTTTATATTTGTCAGGGAAAAGTCAGGGAAAAGTCAGGGAATTTCAAGATCCTGTGGCTGTGGCAACCATGTCTGTGTGCTCGGTATGGAAAACTCATGCTCATTTTCACACTCATACTCGTTTTCACACTCATACTCCAATCTAAAGGTTGCTATTATCTGTGCCAACTCACAAGATATATTATTGGGAGTTTTTTCCATGAGAAAACAGGATTCCCATTTGAGCCAATGTATAATACTTTTTTATTATTATATGGAGACCATGTATCTAAAATTTAACAAAACTGGAAAAAGTGTATATCATGATGTCAAGGAATGATACACTTGCAAGAGTGGCATTCAAAAGATTTGCCACTCAATCAGATCCTGTATGAAGTGTTTCATGCAATCTACCAGTTGTTTAGTTCCCAGTAAAATACTCTTTGGACTCCATGTTATCATTATGAAACATCAGCCTTGTCAGCAGATGTGAAGAAAATTGTTATTATCTTTCAAGAAAAATAAAATGGATCAGTACACAATAAATTATTGTTGTTTCAAAACCATTCATTTTGAGTGGGCATCTCCACCTGTCTTGTATGACAACAAAAGCCCACTTTTTCCATTCTCTTGAAGGGAAAAAACAAATTTTAGAATACCCAGTCTGGAATCTCCTCTGTGGTTATCTCTCTTGTTGGTCAACCAATGCCACCTCAATAAGACTTGGCTGCTAAGTATATTCAGCAATATCGCACCAATTCTTTTATTTTCTTGAAGTAAGCAGCATTATTATGTATCTCTCAGATAGTACACATGCTGTGATTGGCCAATTTTAGTGAGCCGTATTCTATAGCACGGCCTGCTAAATTTCACAGTGTGCTTTCCTGTTTGACTCGCTACCAAGAGATATAATAAGTATCATACTAAACTCGTTTT
>BLFK01000113.1:458330-495830 GCA_014634185.1 Astreopora myriophthalma | reverse complement strand
TTCAAACGGCAAATAAGACTGTTTTTATATCGGTCTCCGCCTTTACGTATCTTTCTTTCAACGTTACAACGATTAATGTAATGTGCGCTGGCTGGATCATCGTCCAGGGTTCGGTTGGATCGAACATTTAACTGTTGCGTGAAAATTGTCACGTGCATTAAGCGTGAACCTATTCTGCTGTGAAACTGGGACACAAAGTGACAAGTTGCAGTTTTTAGCGAAAATGCCGGCCTGGCTAAACTGCCCGACGCACTCGCGACGAATGCCTCGCGGCGCAGTCAGCCTAGTTGTTCTCTCCGTGAGGCCGCGGTATGGTGAAGTCGCGAGAGGAGGGAAGGGGTGGGAGGGTCGTTGAAGAGGGGCTGAAAGGGGTTTTTGCGTGATACGGGATTAAGTGTTTTTAATTTTCGTGACCAGTGAAAATACCAAATTAAAATCCGTGAATTGTGAATGTTTTACTTCGTAAATTTCCGTGAAACGTGAACATGGAATTTTCATCACCGTGATACGTTAATTTCTACTTTTTAATGTCCGTGAACCGTGCGTAGGACCCCCCCTTTACCCCCCTCGTTGAAGTGCTTCCACGCTGGCCCTGAAATGAAGTGGTCCATGGATTTAAACTTTCATCACTGAGTCTTGTTTAACAATGAAGAGGGACGGTCACCGATCGTCTAGACAGCAACGAGGGTCAAGATTGCAAAAATTTCCAGACTTAACTGGCCATTTACATCACGCACCAAAAATTCGCACTTGCACCATACCTTTCACCTATGTACTAATTGCAATTACACACACACACACACACACACACACACACACACACACACACACACACACACACACACACATATATATACATATAAAAACTGTAGTCTTTTTTTTCTCCGCCAACGTGGGCATCGCTGTTTTCACTTGCCATCCACTGCCTCATATGACCCCTCGCAAGTGAGGCCCCCGTGGTGTGCATTAACTTGAGAGCGTGATCGGAGCCCAAATGGCAATTTTTCAGGGTAAAAGTAGTTTCTCAAACAGCGTCCTCGTATTAAAAGCAGAAAGTCTTCTTTTAATATCTTTGCAGTTAAGTTTGTCGTATTTTACGGTTTTGTCAGTCAATGTAGTTATTTATTAGCACTTCATTGTAGTTATGCCCTATCGAGATAGATATTTTCCTTGTGAGTACCCATACTGTCTGGTAAGTACCTGGAGGACTTAACCGTGTTTAAATAAAGTAAATCCTTGCAGTTTGGAGTCTTTGTAGTCTCCAAGGCTTTTTCATAAAGCGTGTGCTATCCAGGAAAATCACCAAAAATGAAACAGACACCGTTCCTGAACTGATAAACACTCGAAAATCTATACAATGTTAAAACTATATTCCACTGATTCAAATATGAGGACTGGTAGCCATCGCCTAGAGCACTTCAGTGTGACTTATTGGTTAACATTGCGGTTAATTCTCTCTAGACCGACATCACGCTTTCAATATTTGTCATTTTTGTCCACCAACCTCGCGCACACAGGATGAAAAAGCGCTCTTTCAAGTCTTTGCACACATCAAGCGAGCTGAAAATCGTTGAGTACCGCTCCATAAAACTTCTAATCAGAATTTAACCAATTTTGGCCGCCGTGTCCTAGACGGAGATTATTCCGCAAAATCGTGTTGCAAAAGTGGAATGAAATACAACCGGAAGTGGAGGGTGAGCACGAGACTCTACAATTCAATTATTTTCTATTTTTCTGTCTGCCAAAAATTGTCGCACTAATTGTGTAGCTGAAACGGATAAGTGTATGCCATATAGTGGAAAATGCTGGGAATTAAAGATCATTAAACTTGAAGGGGCAAGAACAATAAGCGCTAACATGTGAGAATGAGAACTGGCAGGGTAGGCCGCGGGGTAGACTTTTTTTCGATCAAAGCATGCGTACAATGCGTTGCCAGTGAACCCTGTGGCTAGACTATAATTAGTTGTCGATTTGTAATGGCGATCAAAACATTGTCCTCCACTTCGGCTGGAGCGTCTAGATGGCATCCTGACTGAAAAAAGTCGTCAGCTGGAAGCTTTTTTGAAGGTTGTCCGCGAAAGGGATGAAATATAATTGGAAGTTTGTCAATTTGTGGCTGGGCACGTACAGTTGTGCGTTGCGTTGTTTTGGTAAGTTGAAGCTTGTTTGTGCCTTGTCACTAGAGTATTGCAAGTTAGGGAGGTGGTTTGATTTTTCCGTGCTGAAATGTTCAAAGCATGATTTTTGTGTGATGTAGTCTAGTTTCGGGCTATGGACGGTCTGATACAATTCTGCAAACTTAATTTATCCAGCCCTAATATTTCATTGTGCTCGTGGAATTTGCACCCAGTCATTCAGTGTTACTGGACCTGTACAAACTTTACCTATGCTGATCGCTCTTAGCTGTAAATTTCCTTTCTTTATTGAAGCACGTTTCACTCGTGATTGCTGTTCGAAATGTTGCCTGGCGTTGCTTCATTGTGATATGATCTTAAATCGAGTTTTGCAATCTACCAACATTCTATATGTAATATTGCCACGGTCGAGAATTAAAATAGTCACGTTTTTCGTGCGTGTTTTTTGTGCTACTATCCATTGTTTTCCAAATTGGGTCACAGCCTTATGCACATTTTAAAGCATTATTTAATGTCGCTGGTAAGTGATTCTTGGATATAAGAAGGATTTTATGGAATTTTTGCTTTTGCCTCTGCGACCACTGAAGGGGATTACACGACTGCTCGAGAACGTAAACAATCTATGAGCACGTTCTATCTGTCGTATCTTATTTATCTTCTCTGTTCCAACAAATTTCTATTTTAGTTGTCTCAAGTCTTTTGTCTGCTCTTGATTATCCGGCCTCTCCCTTACGGTGCTGATGAAAGCCTTTTTGGGTTTATTTGATTCTATTTAAGTACTGACTTTCGAACACTTCTGTGTTTGCATTCCAGCTTTTTTGTCTACCTGTTCATAAGTACAGTAGATGCAGCAACCTCTTTAGTAAATATTGCTTTCGGTTTGGGATGAATTGAATATTAATACATAGGTCATGCTCGACAAACAGACATTACAATTGTGCTTTGATAGTTCTTGATATGGTTTTTGAGGACTGTAAAATCGTTGATTTCATTTGAGTTTTTATTCCCTGGATCAAGCAGAGGTCTTTTATTCTTCACTTGCGAGGCAAACAATACCATAGACAAGCGAAAACCGGGATTAACCCCCCAAGATAAGTTTCTGGCAGCCAGGGTAGAAGTTTTATGAAGTTATACTGAAAGTAACTATGATGAAGAAAATCAGTTCTTGCTTTTCTTCACATATTTTCGAAAATACTTGTGTTGAATGCTCAGCAGGTGAATTTTTTTGCCGTAATTTCAAGGCAGGGTTCGTACGGGTCATGGAAAACCTGGAAAGTCATGGAATTTAAGTATTTCCATTTCCAGTCCTGGAAAGTCATGGAATTTAATTGTCGGTCATGGAAAGTCATGGAAAATTATAGTTGTGTGTGGTAGGTAAATTATTGCAGATGTCGAGGCAAGGACAAAATAAAATACAGGCAAGTTATGTCAGAATATACTCGAAAACAAGGACAATTTTGACAATTTTGGAAAGTGACAGCTAAACGTAGGGTCATGGAAAACTGGAAAAGGTCATGGAAAGTCATGGAATTTGAAAACCTTGTAGGAGTACGAACCCTGCGAGAGGAAAACTGTTTATTTTAACTGCATTTTTTTTATTGAACGGTCTGCCATTACTTGTTGTGGTTCTGACAGATAAGCTCTCAGAGAGCTGGATCAAGGAGAAAGTGATGTCATTTACTCACTAGCTTAAAGATGATGTGTGTGATTGCGGCTTATTTGGTATGCAGCACAGGAGGTTTTTGCTTTCAGATTGTCAAATCCGTGTTCTGCATACTAATTAAGCTGCATTCACACATTCCATTTTTAAGCTAGTGAGTAAATGATGTCACTTTCTCCTCGATCCAGCTCTCTGAGGGCTTATCGGTCAGTCGAACCGCTTGAAGTAATGGTGGACCATTAAATCTAGAAATTCCTGTCAAATTAGATAGTCTTCCTATTGAAATAATTGCATTAAAAATCTCACATACCAAGTATTCGGCACATTAAAGTACTTCTGAAATGTGAAGCAAAATGAAAAGTGATTTTTGATTGTATAGTATCACTTTAACAAAGCTTATTGGTGATGGCATGTTGTCATTGAAAGTCCTGTGATATACTTAATGAGGTATTTTAAATTTACATGCAGATGAAAATATTGAAGTGTGAACTATTGCCATTAGAATTAACTTCCATTAAGGACTGCACCTGACTTGGTTCCGTTTTAAGTAACAATTGTACATACTAATTAGCGTGTATTAATACCTCATTAAGTATATCACAGGACTTTCAATGACAACATGCCATCACCAATAAGCTTTGTTAAAGTGATACTATACAATCAAAAATCACTTTTCATTTTGCTTCACATTTCAGAAGTACTTTAATGTGCCGAATACTTGGTATGTGAGATTTTTAATGCAATTATTTCAATAGGAAGACTATCTAATTTGGATATAAATAATTATTATTTTGAATAGAACTTTTTCCTTTCATCTGGTATGTAGTTAAAGTTATCATTACCTGCAGGATATTTCTCAAATTGTGTTCACATTACATAAGGCTGTGCCGAATGACCATTTTTGTTTTCTGTGAGATGCTGTGCTTTTTCATTGTTTGATAAGGTAGCTGATCATGCTAAATTATATGAAGGACACTGGATATTTACAGCTTCATCTATTTTATTCAATTAGATCACTAACCTTGAAAATTCCACTTCCCTTTGTACAGTAGCGTTTGTAATAGTGTGAATATTTTCATTCTGCATTTGTTTGTTTTTGTTGCATTCTGTCTAAATTGAAAACCTCTAATTTTTTGTCACCAGTGCCATAGGGTTGCACATTATACTTCTGGTTTTCTGGAAGTATAATGGGCAGCCGTATGGCATAAAATAACAACAAAAATCAAATTTAATTTTTTAATTTTGTTTTCCGCTTTTGTTATTAAAGGAAAAACGGAAATCAAAACTAGAATTTTGAAAATGGAAATAAAATTTTGGGGTCCAAATTTCGTTTTTGGATATGACGGAAAACGAAAAACAAAAATTGACTTTTGGAAGTTTGTTTTTTGATTTTGTTGAAAAATGAAAACGATGAAAATGAGTTTCATGTTTTTCTTTTCTACTTCATCAGAAAACCGTTTTCGCTTGAGTACACACATTCTGGGAAGACTGTTATAACACGAACAAATAGATGTTTTCAGGTTAAAATAAATGGAAAAGCAGGAAGTTAAAATCGTGGTGAAACATTTTAAAATAAATGTGAGTAACATGAAACTGCATACATGTAGTCAAATCGTTCGCATGTTAAATATGAAACGCCACCGTTGTGAGCCCCATATATTTTGGCGGCTAAAAAAAATCGTTTGTCCTTAACCTGAAGAGTTGGTCGCCAAATGGCCACTAAAGAAAAAATTTAACTTGGAGGGTTGGATGGTAATATTGTAGGTTCTAGTCTTTGATGAGAACCTTTCAACAGAAAGCATGACTCTTTTGGTTTAAAGTTTCCATTATGGGTCTACAGATCCTGCCCCAATTCAGGAATCCTGAAGATAGGAATGGGTAGATCAAGTTGGGGACTGTTTTGTATGTACCGGTAATGTTTACAATATGAGCAGCAGTGTTGTATCACTATTTACAAACTTGAGGCGAAGCTGAGAGTTTGTGAATAGTGATGCAATGCTGATGCGAATATTGTAAACTACTTATTTAACGTCAGCATTTGGTATTGATGTTGATCCATTATTTTTGTTGTTCGAATAATTTTAATGAAGAAAGTCAAGGAAATGCTAGTTTATGTAAATTAGGACAATTTTGTATCAGATATACAACCATTGATTAATAAAGCACTTCTTTTGTTTTTTTTTCTTTATGAATTATTAATGAGTTAAATAAATAGGTATATATGTCACTAGTTTCTTTCAGTTACTGGGACATTCCTTTTATTTTATTTTTGTGTTTTTCAGTGTATTTGATCCTAATAACATTGGCAGGCTTGGTTGATGGAGAAACCAGTAAGTGGCCTCTTTTTCTTGAACTCATTCCAAAATGTTCTGGTTGGTATTCTTCATTTCAATAAACTTGTCCCACTCCATTCTCACCGGTGGAATTTTGGCTCAGTGGATCACACACCTCTGACCAAATTTCCTTGAATGTGCAGCCCTGCTGTGTAGTGGTTCACATGACTCCACCTAGTTCTCCTCTGATGATGTTCCCGTTAGTCAATAAGCTTTGCTCCTCTCCATGTTGTCTTCCGTCTGCAGCCAGGTGCGTAAAAGGGTAGTGGTCACAGACTGCCTTGGGTAACCTCCTGATACCAGTTATTCAACCACTGGATACAGTGCTATCCACTGGATAACTCAATTGGTTTTGTTAGCACTTATCATCTGGATAGTGGCTTACACGGTGGATAGCATTGTTATACCTTTTGAACCACTGAGGCCTGATGGACAGGCATCCTTGGGGAACAGGGATGGTGCAGTGGTGAGAGCACTCGCCTCCCACCAATGTCGCTTGGTTTCAATTCCCAAACTCAACCCCATATGTGGGTTGAGTTTGTTGTTGGTTTTCTTCTCTGCTCCGAGAGGTTTTTCTCTGGGTACGCTGGTTTTCCCCTCTCCCCAAAAACCAACATTTCTAAATTCCAATTTGATCTGGATTTCAGTGGAAGAATAACCACTGTGTGGAGCCACTGCAAATTCCCATTACTATTACCATTATTATTGCTGTAGTTGCTAGTGGCTATAGCTATGTTTTCGGGCGTGAATCTTGTTTAATTTTTTTTTCGCGTTGCGATTTTCCCGCTCATGCGTAATAATGTCAATCAATTCTATTGATTACTATCGATGATAGTTTGAGCAGTCCTTGCAAAGGGATTCGAATCTGCGTCCTCAGTCTTGCATCAGAAGCGATGGCAATGACCACTAGATCATTGGGCCAACGTCGCATCAAGGGGGGAAAGGCATCTGTTAGAATCTTCTCCATGAGACCGGAAACGATTAGTTCTCCTTCAGTATACGTCATATCCGGTTGTATAATGTGACCAGTCAGCCAATGATGTTCAGCCAGCAACTTTCTTTTCATTGCCGAAATGGCATCGCAAAAACTTGTCTGTCACGCATCTGTTTCCCAATTTTGAATCAAATCAATGCGTATTGTAACATTTTTAGGTGTGTACAACGAAGTCGATTCCACGATCAGAGTTTTCTCGATGTTATCGCTATCGTTGTGGAGTGTTTCACTGATCAGTTTCCAGGGGCAGCTACTATTTGCTATCAGCTTTCTACCATAAAATTAATGATGCTTAATGACCTTTCAATCGGAAATTGCCTAAAAGAGAGGCTAGAGTATAGGCTACCTGTAGCCTCTTGTTACTATTACTATTACTTTCCCAGGGGACGGGGGCTGGGGGGATGGGGTGGCAATACTCTCAATTACTGTATTCTACAATACCAATGATCATTACTGTACACTCAGGCTGTGTGGGCCACAGGCTGTTTTAACACCATTTTTGCATTGATTTATTGTCAGAATGTGGCGGGCAGTTCATGGTAAACAAGTCAATGACTGTCTCATCTCCTGGTTATCCTGAAGTGTCCTCACCTAATGCGAGATGCTCATGGAGACTAGAGAGCTCAAGAGGAAAATCACTAGTTGTGCAGGGAACACATCTTAATTTTGGATCTGAAATCAAACATGACTGCAGTAAAGGAATGTTGGAAATTTTTAATGGTTGCAGTAACCAGGAACATTTTTTAGTGGAGAAAATTTGCCTTACTAGGCCACGAAAGGACAACCGAAAAATCCTTTGGGTTTCATCTGGACCTTGCGTCACCATAAAGTTCTTTTCAGGAAAAGGACACAATAATAAATTCAATTTAGTTATCGATGAAACTGAAGGTAAGTCAGATTGCGTGTGCCTAATTATCAGGGATTTCAATAACTTTTGAAATAGCTGACAGTGGCAGCCCATTGTAGGCGGCAGTTTGACAAGTTCATGATACGGTTTTTAGTGAAAATCAAGACAAACTAGCCGGTGGTGAGAATCAAAGTAGGGCCAGCAGTGTACCGCCGGTAGCCGGCTCCTATTGAAACCTCTGAATTATGTGTGCTAACCTTAAATGCTTGTATTGTGTACAATTTGTTTTGTTGTTCTGTGCACAGTTGTTTTCTCAAATCACAGCCAAATTCCATGAAAACAGACAGTGCTAAGGTTCTGCAAAACTGCCCAAGATGTTAACCCTTTTAAAGTAAGCCCCGAAGGATTCCCCAGTGGCGAGTGAAATCATCTGGCGTTAGACAGAGTAAAATCTATCGGCGACACTATTGGGAGTTAAAGGGTTAACATGATAGTTATGCATACAATTTTAATATCATACCTTTATTCTTTTATGTCATGGCTTACGAAGATTACCGGTAGTTTGAATTTTCTGTGATATTTGGTTTGACAAAGTGGAATGAAAATGCAAGCCCTGATTGCAGGGCTGATGAATGCATGCCAAGTAATGCACTTCTGTTTTCATCCAGTTGGGATTTGAAAATTGCATATGACTTGTGGGAGTTCACCATAGAATCCTTGCTAGTTTGATTTGCTAAAATCTGCATGAAATCTTTAACAAAATGAGAGAACAATGCCTAAAAGTTGCTAGCCCTTCAATGTTAGAATTTGTGTTCCACTTCCAAAAAGAATCTGATAGAAATCTTTTGTATTTGTGTGGTAGGTGTCTCGTGTAGGTACCCAGACTAATGTAATTTCTTTGTCAGTGTACCATTTCTGTGCCAATTTTTTTCTTTTAAGTTTCTTTGAAACAGCATGTCGAATTCACCCCAGTAATTTACATGTATGATTACTGCAGTTTTGTGACATATAAGTGATTCTTATAGTGATGCTTTTCTTGACTATACAGTATCTTGTGGAGACATCTTGTCAAATACAAACAACAATTATACATTTGCTGGCTCACTTCCAACTAATCAGGGGATACAGAAGTGTGTATGGATTATTGTTGTACCCAAGGGAAAAATTGAACTTGTATTTAAGGATGAATTTGAGGTGATTAGCAGTGGTAAAGATTGCAAGGATAGTTATGTCCAAGTTCAAGATGGCAGATATAGGTAAGCTATTTGCATTCAACCAAGGAGAACTAACACATTACTGACATGCTGACAAAAGACAAACGAGTTACTTGTCTAGGAAATTGCCATCCGAGCTCTCATGCCCCCACCCTTCCATCTGCCCACCTCTACCTCCACTCCCCCACCCCAATCTGCCCACCCCCACGCTGCGGTTCCGGTCTGAAAAAAAGTCTGCACCTGTAGTTTATCATAAACAAATTGCGCATTGCACATTGCACATTGCATCTTGTTCTAACATGTCTGATGTAAGCAGTACCTTGCTACCCATGTTTGATTAATGGGGAGTTTTAAACTACTGGCATCAGCTGTTCAAAAGGTGGATAATGCAAAATTCAAAAGGGGATAAATCACGGGATACGGGATAAATCAGTGAATCCAGCGGATAGGCACTGGCAAAACCAATTGAGTTATCCAGTGGATGGCACCATCCAGCCTTCGAACAGCTGGGGCCTGGTGGACATCTTGCGCATTCTCACTCACTTTGTCAAGGGAATGGTGTGCGATGCGATTGTCAGTGGGAGACCAGAGGGGACAACAAATCTCCTGATATCACTAAGTAAGATATCTTTAAGGCCCACATTCGCCCAAAATGCATTGCGCACCGTGATCGCCAATCCTGAATTTCGTGTTGCACGAAACTAGGAAAGCGTTTATGCTTGAGTGCTTACAGCCAATCACGTTACGTCTTTTGACAATGCAGCATTCGGAAACAAAAACAAAGGACCGCAGCGCATTTTAGGCGAAGGTGGACCATTAATATCAGCTCTGCAGGGGTTAGGGTACATAATTTTATGTATCCTTTAAGGCCCTTCGACTGACGTGTTGTGATCCAAAACTTCTTTCTCATGTCAAATAGTTCCTCCCCTCTGCTTGGTACATTCTGTGGAAACTCACGTCCCTATCCGGTGTATTCTACTGGCCAATATCTTAGAGTGACCTTACACGGAGGTGATAATGCCCTGAGGTTCAAGCCGCGCTCTTTCAAGGCGCAGTATAATATTATCGACGCCAAGCCATCTTCACGGGCTGGTATGTTCATAGTCAAGAATATATCATATGTAGTGCAAACCTTTAATTATCCGTCAGGATTCCCTCAATTCCGTTGAGATGTTAATCATGGATTTACTTGATAGTTTGCCAGGTTTGCTTATTTGGGTCTTCATTTGATTGTCAAATTCGCAACTTCGGGGACAGCTCTTGTTAAAAATATTCCTGAGGGTTCCACTGAGAATTTTAGCCAGCGGGCACACGTCTTTTGCGCTGGACTGTGGTACGTAGGCGCGTGGATTTAGAATTAGACCTCTCGGGCGAGCAAGAAAATGGAATGTTTAGTAGCGGCTGCATGTAGCTTGTGTGCGACAGTCTACCTTATCGCTTTCAAGTTCTCTCCGTGTGAATAATAATTGAGGGAAAAAAACATATTTCTTTACTATTACTGAGAAGTCATCAAGTCCATTCTACGTTTTTTTGAAACATTTGCCTCTGTTGAAATGTAAGCATCTCCTAACTTCATCTTGCGTGACATTGTTCATTTCAAATATTTGTTTCTTTTGATTCACAGGGGAGGTTTGCACCGATGGAGACATTTTTTTGAATCCAAAGGGCGGTTCATTCCTTACGCCGGGCTATCCTAACCAGTATCCGCCCAACCTGAATTGTATCTGGAAAATAGAAGCCGCAGAAAACAACAAGATTACTCTCAGATTTCGGTAAGACTTTTTTCCGTGCGAAACAGCTGTCATTTTGTATGTTACTGCGTACAAAAGTCGACGCAACTGCGGAAAATAAACGCATTTTTTAAAGAAGACTTGCACAGTCCCGTTTTCCAAACATGCTTTGAAGTTAGTAAACTTTTAAAGAAGTAATGCAACGATCTAATCTTGCTTTTATTCCACTAGTGTCAAAGTCCGCGCATCAAGAACTCCGCGCGCGTGTTGAAATTTAAAATGCGCCAACACTTGTCTGGGAACAAGGATTCGCATCATTGATTCCGTTGCCTCAACTGGGAAGTCCTGGGTTGTGATTAGACTTAGAAGGCATCCTATTGTCATCACCGTAAATTATTCTCTAAGGCTTCAATCGAGAATGTTGAAAATTTTAATCAAAAATCGCTGTCAGTTTTCTGCGGTTGCGACCTTTTGGTAACACGACTGTAACTGGCCCGGGCGGCCCCACTGCCCCGCTCGGCCTTCTTTAACCTCGCCGATTTTCTTTAAAAGGCGCCTGATTCATTTTTTTTTCTACTAGGGATTTTGATGTGGAGGGAGATTCCCAGGGCTGCCCCGATGACTCGGATTACGCCAAGGTTTATGATGGTCTTGCCAGCTGGTCTCCGACTATTGGTCGTTACTGTGGCGGGGAGAGACCGTCCGAAATCACTTCAAAATCAAACGTGCTGCGAATCGAGTTCCGATCCAACGCGCAGTATGCAGGGCGTGGATTTGATGCTGTGTATAAGGTTAAGAGTGATGAAAAGCCAGGTCAGTGTGTGAAATAAGTTTGATTGCTCTGACGTTATACTCTAGGGAGCCTGTTTCTCGAAAGTCCCGCAAAGTTTTCGGGCCCCGCCCGTGGAAAAGCCATGTGTAAAACTACGACCCGCCTATTCTCAGTTGAAGGCAGGTCCTTTAACATGTTTTCAATTTAGCAAAGGAAAAAAGAATAGCAAGGTTTTAAGCTTAGCAACGTTTTCGTTTTTGAGGTACAGATGGAATTGTGGCAAAAAAGTTTTGACAGAAAAGTTTCGGGTCGTTTGAGAAACGAAGGTGAAGGTTGCGCTTGCGGCGGAAAGAAGAGTAAATTTTACATGTGTAATAAGTGTTGAAGATAATAGTTCCTGCGGTAACGTATCTATCATAGCGGAATGGTGTCCGGCCTTACTTGTGGGCCAATTACTCCGGCTGAGCTGGGCTTGACTGGCTGGGGATTGTCGATGATTTGGGGCTCCTTAAGGTACTTGGTCTTGCCCTCAAGACCAGTGGAGGTGATGGCCAGTAAAAATCACTCTTGCATGATCAAAACCAAAGAAACAGATTGATGTACAGATCGTCCTTCGGAATGGAGAACTCCACAGATCCTCCTAAAATATGCAAAAATCATTTTGCGAAAACAAGGCACTCGTAATATTTGAGAGCTGTTTTAAGCACATGTGTTAAAAGAGGAATTATTGACGGAACCTACGCACGTGCATTATTTTCCAAGCTCCATGCGGCAGGGGAGTTCAAGATATCATCTTGCGTATTAATCTACAGGAGTCGAGCTTGGAAATACTGTTTGACAATCATCCAATAACGATTTGTTTATTGGTTTGTTTGTTAGCCAGAGTAAAATTTCGAAAGTGAGTCTCAGGCGTCAAAGGGTTAATGGGGGGTTGATGCGCCGATTGACTGCCTTATCTCGGTGTGCGTACCTCGGAAAAGAGCGACCTTCCGATTTGACTACAATTACGAGATTTAGTACGACAAAGTTTTCAAATCAACTTCGCCGATTTTAGACAATCCCTTGTCGAATAATTCGCGCTATTAACGCCTTCTTATGAACTGGTAAACAAGAACCGGCGAGTTTTAAAGTTGAGAGACTGAGTCCGACGATCCTTATTCAAAAGTGGAAATTCGGACTCCTAATCAATCTCGTACTTGCAGTCAAATCTGAAGGTCACTAATTTTAAAAACGATTCAACGATTCCCCGATAGGCAGTGTAGCATCAAGAAACCTACACCGAGATTCGAGTTCTTTTATAGCTCCGGGTGTAGTTTTTCGATGACAGATTCGACATTGTTGAGCATTGAGTTTCAAATTGGAACAGCGTGCCGCGGTTTTAATCTTTGCATGTGAGGCGACTATGGATTCCTCTGGATATTGCTTGAGTTCATCGAAGTAGGAAAGCTTTGAAGATTTCATTATGTGTAAAATATATAGTATTTGAAAACTATTAACACGGTATGACTGTTGCGGCATGTGCTGTCAGGGGCTGACCGGCACTGTTTCAAAAGATTTGCAGTGAGCCACACCAGCTTTCGAACTTCTCGTATGAACTTGGGGATTTAAAATCGGTAATTGAAAGGGCCGATTTCTGACATATCACTGTGTATTGCCTTGTTTCAGGACAATTCCAAATCTTACGTCGTCAAAACATCAATCTGTGACATTTCAAAGAAGGAGTAATTGGGCTCTCTGGTAGTTTGAAATCGCTTCAAAATGCGTGTAATTATATTCGAGTTATTTTTGTCAAGAAGTAAGCAAAAGAGACTTAATCAAAATGTGCAGCTTTGTATGGTCGTTGTAAAAAAAAAAAATAATCGTTGCAAGGGGGCACCCGGATTTGAACCAGGGACCTCTCGATCTGCAGTCGAATGCTCTACCACTGAGCTATACCCCCTTAGCACGCATGGTGAGAGTGAATTGAAAGCATAAATACGTCATCTGAATGCTCGGGAACCTATCTTTTGACCTTGGCAACAATATTTTTCTGCTTTTCCGGTGGGGAAAAAACCTGAAGTTGTTTTTTTTTTGTTGTTGTTGTTTTTGTTGTTTTTGTTCGCTTGTCTCGAGTTTTGGAATTAAGGAGGAAATAATCGACACCATTGACGCGGCGGTAATCAGACCGTTCTTGAAAACCGACGCTTTATTTTGTTTTTCTTGCATTTCATTTTGTCATTTTTTGCCCCTTGGGAGTTTACAGTTCCTTTCTGTCCATAAATCTGGCTGTTATTTAAGTGTTATTTCCGTTTGTAAATGATTTGTCGGATGGCCATCGGTTGCCTCTAAGTACCTGTCCCACTGGCATACGACAGACATTTCCGCCCGTCTGAATTTTGAATAACATTCTCTTTGGCACGGAGCCTAGATGGTTGAATGGTCAAAGCAGCAGATTTTCATTTTCAATAACAGTGCTGTCTTTGTCACACTAAAGACGCCTCAAGGAAATTTCTCCTCTTCGTTTGCCATTTAAAAAAACTGGGGAAATCGAATTTTTTTTATTTAAACGGACAGTTGGCGTTTTCGTAAGCCTTCGAGGCGAACGAAAGCTTGTAACGCGAAGAAGCAACGAGATGCCTGTATCTTTTTGGAACTTTTTTTTTTAATGTTTGTTGCCGTTATGTGATCATTTGCAAGATGAAAGGGGCCATATACAAACGAAAAGAGTTTTTGATCAAGTTGACGCGTCATGTGTATTGTTAAAACCTGCGAACAAGCTCTCTATTTTGAGGGTTTCACGCGAGATTTATTTGAGGTGCGAGCGGCGAGCGCGGCGAAAGCCTTGAGCGGCCAGTACAATGTGTGACCACCTGTTTAAATTCGCTGTCAGTACGCCTGTGCGTACCATCGCCTCTTTGACACTGATTTGTTTATGTATATTTTTTTGCCGGTGAGAAACCGCATCAAAATTCATCTCTTCTTCTCTCTTCTTCTGGAGCAAAGTACAGAGGATTATTTCGAAACTGTGAAGGCGATGAAATACCACAGTCGACTCCTACAACATAAATTCTAGACCCTTCCTTCCGCTAGAAGTGTATTTTCTTTTTTTTTTCTTTTGGCAGGAGACAGAAGGAGCCATTTTACAGGGATAATGATAGGTACTACCTGTGGGATCATCTTTATTGTACTGTGTGCCTTGGCCGTGTTTCACACGAGAAAGCTTCATCTCCAACGAGCACATAGACGGCGGTCGGAAGCGGCCAGCACCGCCTCGTTTGATGTCCATCAAGCCAATGCTCCGCCCTCCTATGAAACAGGTATGACCGGTTTTACGATATCAAAGTAGATCTCGGGAGAGCACGGGGGGAAGTGGAGGGTTATCTCGCAATTGTAGTAAGACGATTAGTTTTAAGCCAATTAACCGAATGAAATGATGAATTTTGTCAGTAATGGCGGAATATTATTTCGAATGCTGTACTAGGATGCTACTGGAGACTTGTGGGAGCTAAGTTCGGATCGTCCTCCATAATGGAAATGAATCCAATATAGGATTTATATATAGTAGCGCATTTTCTGTGCGGTATATATTCAAATGCGCTTCAGCTTACAGCACTGTGGGGGAGTTTACAATCTTATATCTAAATAACCAGTAGAATTCACAAGTGCCCCCAGAACAGAATGAGTTATAGTGACAGACCATCACACCGGGATCACCATGCCCTACTAATGCAGTAAATGAATAAATGAAATGAATCCATATCATAATTTCAGTTAATTTGTCACTGTAAAGAACTTCACACTTCATTGTTTTTGAGGCTTGTACTATTCGTTGCAGTTATGGCTTCCCCAGATCTCTTTCCTTTTAATGCCCGCCAACAGACACGTGGCTACGCTGGAGTGCCGCATCTTCATCGAGAAATCAGTCATTTGCTAGGGGACCCTGACTCGGACGATGAAGACCTTCCTCCATACCCAGGGCTACCGTCTAGGGATGGGGTGGTGGAATTTTGCTTCGGAGAACCCTCGCGGGAGACAAGAAGATCAAACTCAAAAGAACGCCGCGTGTCTGAATCAGAGCAGCCCTCGTGCCAGATCTCTGCGGTTTGGTATCGCCGCTGGCCGTCGCCAAACGCTCGGGAGCTTGACACGACTTTGGATAATGGCGGAACCACTTATGCACTAGCTGAGCAAAATTCAAAGGATTCACCGAGGCCTTCCTTGCAGAGAATGGACACGAGTAGCACCTTTGGGACAGATGTGTGATAGCTTGGGAGAGACTTGAGAAGAACGCTTAAAACTCCGGACGTCGTCTGCCCGTAGAACCAGAGAATATATTATAGGTACTGGAGAACGAAGAAATTCTAAAACGACATTCTTTTGTTGTTTCTCGCATCGGATTTAGGAACGTGGAGTATAAAGCAAACAATTCTTATATCAATCACATTGGATTCAAGGAATAATTATTAACTTTAACAGTTTCATGTATATTAATAAGTTATCTGAAAAGATTTATTTTTCAATTGAATTTTAAGCCATACTGTAAAGCACAAGTTCGTTTTCGTTGCTTAAGTGTTAAGCTTAAGTAAGTGTACTATCGCAGTGTCTTTTCCAGCTTTTGTTACTGTAGTTGCCGTAAGTTTGTTTTACCGTACTGTTTATGCAAAGCGCCTTGTCTGTGTTGCTACCGAAACGGTGGAGTAATACACGAGATATTTTAAAAAAAAAGAAGAGGTCTGGATTCGTTGGAAATGATTGTAGGAAAATTATGAGCAATAGGATTATTTTTGTTATGGTGTCCAGTGCCGCCGTTATCAAAGGACTGAATTTTCAGCGGATTTGGTTTGTCATTTGAAGGTCCAAACTGGGTCTTTGGCGATCCCGCCAAACTGAAAACTTGTATCCGGGTCAGGGCTAGTTTATAAAAACCGGCAAATATTTGAGGTGCCTCCCGAATTATTTTGATCTGGCATCATGCCAGGGAGTCCCTTCAATATTCTCAGTCAAATCATGCCCTGACCCTAAGCCAACCTCAATACAATTTCATTCCGTAGTTCTCGTATTGCACACTGTGCCACTACCGTTTGCCACTCTCGATCCCGCGTCCTGTCCTTGGACTTTCTTGTAGCCGTTGTCCGCCAGACCCTCTTTCCTGAACAATGTGCGTCTTGAAGATGTTGATGTGTCAGCACGTAGTCTTTAACGTATTCTTAACCAAAAGTTTCCTTGTTTTTTTTTGTTTGTTTGTTTGTTTTGTTTTTGTATACTTTAGCTTTTGTAGTGCGAGATAAATATGTGAAAACGTGATACTAGCACTACTACATGCAGTGTATGTATTTCACGTCTAAAAATGTCATAGGTAGATAAAAAGATGAAAATTATTCAACTTGAATGCTTGAATTATCCCGGTATGTATTCAAACGACAGAAGAGATATACGAAGAATGAACTTTACAAAGAAGATGATGTTTTAGGAATATTGCTTAAGTTCCTCAATTGTAAAGAGAGCGAATGAATTTATTTGTCTAATAAAATTACTACCCTGAATTACAATATTGAAGTGTGCCCGCTGTATTGTATTTCCCATAGCTCTTATTTACTCCTCTTATCTTTTCTTTCAAGAGTGGGTCCTGTCGCTCTGCTCGGCAATTTTGGCGCGCGTATGTGTGCGGAGTCACGCAGTCAAATTATGCCTTTTTTCAGTTGGTTAAACGACTACTTGTTTGATCACCCAACAGTATTTTGAAATGTAACCGCCAAAGATTTCCCGTTTGACTAGTAGGCCTTTACGCAGTCCCTTGTAGTGACAGGGATTCTTCGTGCTTTGAGAGCCTTTGAACTGAAACCCTTAAGTTTTGAGAACCATAAGGCACTGGCGCCAAAATTCACCTGAATTTAATTTTTTAGTCACTCTGCATAGATTTCTTTCCGCATGATTATAGCATCCCACAGGCTATGACACTTTCATTAAACAATCCTAAGTATATGGAATTTCTGGCGATTGAGTCGCTACGAATTAGCCTGAAATTAAATATTTCTGCGGCACGGGAGCAGCAGGCCGTGGGCCTGGGTTCTTTAATGCAGTTGCATCATGGGTAATGGCGTGTGAGTGTTTAAGCTTGGGATTGCACGCACGTGGGCTATCATTCTAGGCCGACACCACTCACTATAATTCTTTATTTTTGTTTTATCGCCTCGTAGGATGGGCTGCAGAGCTTGGGCCTGGTTCCTACCCAGATTTCCTGTCATACTTTTTCCCTACGAGTTTTTTTTCGGCAGGTTTTTTCTGGCCCCCGTCTAACCCCTGTGTCTCGTTAGTGGTTGCCCAGCTCTGTTTATTTTCCTAGCTGTTATTGGAGGGACTTATATTAGATGACAGTGTTTAGATTTACATGGCTTTTTTGTATTGGGTTACTTATCTACTGTATTCTGGTGCTCGGCCAAGACATGCAAAAATAAACCTAATGGTTCATTATGTGCTTTGTCTGTTGCGTAGTGAAGCTGAAATTTTAGTTTTGGCTTTGAGTTAAAATTTCTAACAACTAAATTTCACCTTGCCTTTGCGGTGTTGTATCAGGGACACGCGGCGCCGTTTAAAATTTCCGGATCCGGCGACATTTATAGCCGAGCAATTCGGCTGATTCAATCATTTACACGGCTTAAAGCTCATAGAAACATCATTTCGAACTGAGGAATATCGTTTAATACAAGGAAGAATAAATTTCCTCAGTTTGGTGGAGTTTTATCTAATCAGTTAATTACTTGAAGGCTCGGACAAAATTGACGGTCACCGCAAGCCGAACAAGCCGTTGAAAATTCTGTCAGTCTGCAAAACTCCCCGACAATCCCCACTTATCGAAAATGAGCAAACTGAAAAAGATTTTTAAACGCTTCTTTTTCCTTGCTGTTTATTCATTTTAGCTTCAGCGTATTATCTCTCTGGTCTATTGCTGTACAGTATCTATTAAACTGCCTTGTTTAGCAAAAAGCTGTTCTCGAAACCTATATATTGTCCCTTGGCATACAAAATCGCATTATTTTTAACTATCTTAGTTTGAAAGACACCCAAAATACTTCTAATGTACGTAGTTTTCTGGCAAACTTGTCTCTGTCATCTTCCAGTCAGTCTCTACATTGTCCCTGAAAGATAAGTTTCATTCGGTCAGTGGCCGCATATATATGCGCAGCAACAAGGTATCTTAAACAAGGTAAACGCCCGACAGTAGTAACAAATTAGTATAGAATACCATCTCTATGAAATGCATCATTCCAACTGCCTTAAGGTGGATTTCCACTGTCGCGTAAATTTTACGTAGATTACGCAAGAGCATTTGACTGGCTTTGCGTGCGTAAATAAAATACAAGAGATTGTATGAACGGCTTGCGTTCAACGTAAAAGTTGAACCGCTCTCAACTTTTACGTTGAACGCAAGCCATTCATACAATCTCTTGTATTTTATTTACGCACGTAAAGCCAGTCAAATGCACTTGCGTAACCTACGTAAAATTTACGCGACAGTGGAAATCCACCTTTAATCGGAAGTATTGTATCTTTGTTTTCAGTAAGGTGTTGTTATGTTAAGAAAAGAAATGTGGCCTCGCAGCTCGGATGTTCATTTCGGTGGGCTTAGGCATAGAAAGAACAGTATAGAATAAAATGAAAATCGAAAATATTGATGACCTTTATAAACAGCTGGTGCATTGTTCGGGAACATAGCAACCTTTCCTCAGGCAGAAATTCACGTCTGGGCACAAACAATCCCTCAGCGTGAAATCAACGCAAAAGTCACAATCTGTTGGCCAGAAATTAAATTAAAAGAACGAAGGGTGAGTCAGAACAGATTCCAGTCCCTTAGAGATGAAATAGGGGCACGGCGAGCAGCATTGTGCAACTGACGCTTCTAAAGCCTGCTGCACACTTGAGGAAAGAACTGAGCGAAATTCCCCGACAGGCAGTTAGCTCAGCCGTTTCCTCGAGCGTGCGGTGAGGTTTTGGTGAGTTTTTCGCCTCGCGCGAGGCCCTGAGAACAATACCAAACATGTCTGATTGTTTTACTGACAAAATCTCGACTTAAAATCTGACAATTCAAAAAACTAGTTTACCGAACGAAACGGCTATAAAGTTTCCTACGTTTCCCGAACGAAAATGGCAAAAAACGTCCTCCTCCAAAACCTTTTTTTTTTTTTTTAACTGACTAACATGTGCGCTAACACGGTTGAGCGAATCTGTCAATCAATGTCCTCTGACCACTGATATTGTCCTCACGGCATCGCGAGGCGAATTTCTCAGTCTCACCAAAACCTCGCCGCACGCTTAAGGAAACGGCTGAGCTAATTGCCTCGCGCGGCATTTTGCTCAGCTCTTTCCTCAAGTGTGCGAGATCCAAGGAAAATTTGTTAAACTAAGGTTATCCCAAAGTCGCATTTCCTGCATCGTGAAATTAATTTCGATCATTAATTCTATAATATCTTTACTGTCACATCACACTCATTTTCGGCTGGGCTTGTCAGGTTGACTTCAGAGCACAAGAAATAACAACGATTTGAAGTTTGTTTCCCTTGTTTTCTAAAAGTCAATTAAGACAACGGAAGTAAAAACATAAAATCGGGAGGGTCTTTTGGAATCTGTGATGAAATAAACAAAACTAGCAGGCAGTAGAAACAGACAATGATCTAGTAAAGAACCGATTGAGTTGGCGGTGATGTATACTGTTCAAAACATATTAAGCATTTTTCGCATTTGGGCCAACAGGTGAATAATGCCCTGCCGTACAGTTTAAACTGACAATCTCTAAAGAAAAGTGGGATGAACAGTTAGAAAGGAGACCGAGCAAAGACTGGGACAGAAAGAATAGAGAGTACTCTCTCTTCCCAGTTCCCTGTCTTTCTTCACCTTTTTCACTGTCTAAAACCGACTAACTATATGTTTTCCTGACCTGAAGCGTCGTCGGCACCACTGCCGCCCGTAAAACTTGCAGTAACCGGAAGAATTATTTCTTCAACAGTTGGTTCATCTAATAACGAGAATTCAAAACGATCAAGATAAGATGAAAAGAATCCAGGGCTGGCCAGCCGTGGGTTTCTCGAAAGCTCCGAAACTTTTCGGGTGCATGCATTTCGGGGGACATAGTTTCCCTTGTATGTTCAAAAGTAAGTCATTTCAAGACTTCAAACTTTGCAACTGTTTTGCTTTTTTCTCATCTTGAAAACATGTCAAAGGATCAGCTTTTGAGAATAAGCGAATAGCAGGTTTACAAAGGGCTTCTCGGGCCCGGAAAGTTTTCGGAATTTTCGAGAAAGGGGCCCCAGGCATGCGCTTCTCGAAAGACCCGAGACCAGGAGTCCTGCCGAGAATTATCGGAGCTATTTCGGGTGCCACAATTCCCAGTCTATCAATAGAAACGAAAGCGTCTTCGAGCCTGGCTGAAACCTTGCGACAGCGACAACGGCACCAAAGAGGTTAAGCTAGCAATCACTCGATTTTCTCGTGGGTTTGCCGCTCTTTAGACTGAAATGATCAAAGTCACCGAAGGTTTGTGGAGAACGCCGGTGAGCACAAATGAGTCACAGCTGAGAGTTTCATTCCCTTTCCGGACTTCAACGCTCTCCTGGATAGCTCGCCATACTTAGCTAGCCAAGTTGCATGGAAGCGTAATAATTACAACTGGGAAGGATATCTGGGGTCTTATATCTCCAAGTGCAGTCTTTCGTTTAACGTCGTCAGTGCTTGAACTACCGAAAAGTTTAAGCACTAAGAATTTTTTTTTTATTTCTCATCTGAATCCACGCGTAACACAAAGACCATCTGCGAAAAAAAAACCCTGTGATTTAACCAATTCAACCGGAAGTAAAATTTTATTAACATCAATTTTAAGTTATATATTTTTTCGGTAGACCTCTCCCGCTGATTTAGAGGGTCGGACGCGGGCACACGTTTATATGGCTTATTGTGATAAACCAAGCAGGATGTTGGAAGAACACGCGAAGAGTTCATAAATTACGAGTTGGAGGCGAGTGGATTACGAGTTCTTCGAGCATTCTTCAAACTTCCCAAGTGGTTTATCATGCCTATACACCACAGAAAGCTGTGGTCTACTGCTTTTAATATAATATATGGCTTTTAATATAATATATGAATATCATGTAAATGTTGTTCTCTGCAGAAGGCCTCATAGTTTGTTACATTGTCATCGAAAGAGGAACAGGGCAAAGCCTTTCTCCGGCATTTTTCTATCCAGGTTTGCTTCAAAATTTCAATGATATATCCTCACAAAGTATATTCCAGTGTGCCGCTGAAATGCTCTGTTCACTAAAAGGATCCGAGAGAACACAAAATGGCGGGAAATTTGAACAATTTTAACAGTGCTAATTAAGAACGCGCGCCTTAATCAAATAATGTCAATAATTCCATATTTTTTTCAAGCGTGCGGCGGGGATGTGTATTCAGGTGAGAAAATGTTAAAAAAGAAAAGGACATGGTAAAAATTCGTTGGCAAACTATTTGAATAAATTAACAATTTGGAGCGAAATTCTTTCAAGCTTAAGGTTCTGGTTGAGAAGATTTAATCACCATCAGTGGTATACATATACATCGACTAAGAGTTTGAACGTTACATTTAGGGTGCTTTCGATTGAAAAATATGGATTATTCAGATTTTAAAATCCGGATTTTTCGGATTTCTCATCGAACGCAAAATCCGAAAATGGATTTCATCACGGATTTTGTCAATTAAAATCCATGCCAGGGAGGGATTTCAATTAATAAAGTCCGCGGCGAAATCCGTTTTTGGATTTTGTGTTGGATTGGAAATCCGAAGATCCAGATTTTAAGATCTGAATTCAGATTGTCCAATCGAAAGTGCCCTAACAATGCTAAGGTAAGAACACACTTCCCGATCAAATATTTGCATAATTTATTCATGCATGCAGCACTGGGTGAAAATGTAAAAAATGTAAAAAGTTCGTTAGCCAACTCTTTGAATAAATTAGTCATTTGGAGCCAGATTCCTTCAAACTCAAATTTCTGATTGAGAAGATTTACGCACCACGCTATACATCGACCAATAGACAGTTGAAACATTGCATTTAGATCGCAAGGCTCTTGTGCAGTAGTTCGTAAGGGTGGATAGCGCTGTCCACTGATAAATCATTATCCATGCACCGAATCATTATCAACTAGTTTTGCTGGCCCATATCCACTGGATAGTGATTTATTCGGTACCCTTTGAACAAGCGAGGCCAGAAGTAATTGTTTTATAGCTTCACAGCAGAGCGCAATGTGTTCGAGAGTTCAAATAAAAAACGGTTTACAATGATGGGGAGACAATTAACACAAAAAAAGCGCCAAATGAACAGTACACCAAAGTACACTGCTCGTGGATTTTTTGTTTAAATATGTGGAACCTGTGTGGTTATCTTGGCACTGACCGCCGATCAGCGAAAATTTTCAGACCATTGAGTAGACTTAATTACCTGAGAGAAAACCGAGTAGAGTTCACGCAGAAGTTTTTTTCTAGACTACCTTTAAACTCAATTCTTACCCTGATATCTCCACGGATACCTCGCAAACTTGGCGACTTTGCAATTGGAGACAGCGGCTAAGCCGATGACCAGCAAAATCACAGCAACAATCTTCATGATCAGTCTAAGACTTGCCTTTTGGATCTAACGTCTCCGTTGACTCGAGCTTTTTGCGGACGTTACACAGTGAGGTCGGCAGTTTGATTCTATGAACAATAGAAGGTTTGATTGACGGCTGTAAAATTCCAATTGGAAACAAACAAGGGTTGCTTTGTGTTATAGCACCAGACAGTGGCAATAATTATCTTGATTTGCACAGCCCGAGGCGAGCGCCTTTTTTTTTGCATCAGTGTCCAGGGGACCTCGCAGCTCTTCAATTTTACAACCTCTAATTTCATCAAGTTGTTATTTCATACAAGTTGTATTGAGTTAGGACACAGTTCTGTTGTGTATGAGTTTGGTGTTCCACAGGTGTGATCTTGATTTGTATAGCCCTTATAATTAGCGAGCATCTTCCTTAGTGATCGCGAAACTGCACAGCAATTCACAACGTCTAACTGGTTTTCATCGGATCGCCGGAGCTTATCGAACGGAGCTGTGTCTAGGTACATTGTTTGTTTCAGGGCTATTGTTTTCTAAGCCAATCCCAGGAGCCTTGTAATAGCTTCGTTCTGTCTGTGGTCAGGGGCACTAATAAATATGCACTAATCATGGTGCATCAGAAACTTTGTGACTACCACACTTAAAGACTCTCTGTCTACCAAGATGCAATGCGCGCAGGCTCGGAGGTTTCGTATGATATGAAACCTCCATTTTTCCGTCGGTGCGTTGTTCCTTCGTTAAATCATTTGTTATCGGAGTCATCCATTGGGATTTGTTCTTACTCAGTGCTTCTTATTGCAACCACGTTATCGTAATTTATTAGGAAGTAGATGTTTTGTCGTTTATAATTGCAATTCTCAAGCGTTTTAACTTCCGTTGACTGACTGAGCAGTTGGACCAACGGTGAATTCCGAAAAATCCAGGTGAAGATCTCAAAGACCTGAGCTGCTTAAAGCAGTCTATTCACAGAAATCAGTTCGAGATCACTGAGAGCCCATATGGATTCATGGGGATACCACTAGCTATAAACCAACAGCGAGTTTGCTGAAGTCCTTTCGCAGTAAGCCGAGTGACATTTGCACAGTTTGTAATCTCTTACTTGGATAATTACCGTGACTTACCTTAAATCTTATTTTCGAGACTTGTTTGGATTTCTAATTCTTGTTTCATACAACATTTGGATTAGATGCTTTTGCTTGTTCATCAGCTAAAAGCATTCCTGAAAACATTCACGAAATGAACGATGCCCAATCTGTTGTGTGACTCTTTCACGGCTACATTTTTAGTGAACAAATTTGCCAGGAGGAGTACAATCAGTGAATAATCTTATAATGTTTTTTCAATTTGTCAAAGTCAAAAAAAGGAGTATTTTTTCCAACAACGGAGGACAGTATTAAATGTACTTTATTGAAATTAGTTTGTTATTTATGCGACCCGTGTTTCTGGCGACGCAAGCCGCGTAAGGTGACAAAATCATTTCGAAAGACGCGATATTTTATTAGTCCAAGAACGGCAGCAGCGCTTTATTCATTCCAAATATACTTTTTATTCGACCAGCCAGCTTTCTAATATTCCACTGTAGCTTTTTGTTGCCTATTTCTTTCCCACTCGTGACTTCAAGCCAAATGAAAACATAAACAAAGGTGCCCATTGCATCTTGGTAGACAGAGAGTCTTTAACGAAAACTTTGCTGATAAGAAATATGGTTACCTTGTTTTATTTACACGATGCGGCGCATTCATTTATCAGTTGAATTTACATATTTATTAAATGAGGGTTTAAGACTGCAAGCTGTTTGAATAGCAGGGAGTTCCAGATATCCGAGTTCGAAATATCTGGGGTAGTTTATAGTAAATGACTGAAATGACTGGGTTGAATAATGTTCAACTGTAAATTTACAAGTGGCATTTGCCCAAACTGGTTTTTACTTAATTTCTTTAAAAATTATTTTATAAATTGTTGCTATGTTCTTGAAAAGGGGAAAGATATAGAGGGTTAACAGCACCGGCCATTTGTTACAATTAAGCCGCATTGTATCAGGTCTCCGCACAGATCAGGTCATTCGATCGCAGTGACGTGCGCTCTTTCTGTTCGTCTCCGCAATTTTCACGAAGCCTGTCGTGTGACATGTACGAGCGGGTGTATGATCACTGCTCAAAGAGTGTCATTTGGTGATACGTCACACTGCCACCCCATCTTGAGCCCCCTGTGTCTTAGCTCGTAGAGGCTCATCAGCACTCTGCTGATCTTCCTGTCTCGGGGCCTTCCGTGCCTCAGCATCGTTGCGTCTGCGATGTATACATATCAGACATATTGTGACTGCAATTACAATTGCTGCGACGATGGACACCACAGCTCCGATGACCACAACGGGGATAACGGTTTTCTGACTCAAAAGCCCCGTGCTGGACTTTTCTGCAAATCAAGGACACGGTATATGACAGCAAATGTGAATGTCTTATTTTCTTACCGTGAACAAAAGTTTGAAGGATAGAGTACCTGCCGACTTTATTGGAAACCAAAATCTTTAAGGTGTGAAAACCCACCTTCCCACGCTCATCATCGCGCGGTTTTCAACTGCACGTAAAAAAGACCAAAACGAAAGTAATTACAAAGTAACCGACATTCCGAAGGAAATGCACGTTCAGCCAATCACAGATCGAAGTAATTCACGACTTGATTTTACCATCCATCCAGAACGCAAAGCAAATAAACGCAGCTGGCGCTAAGTGGAGGAAAATGAGAATGACTAATGCCTGGTTTCCATATGATCACCGCGACCGCTGCGATGGCCGAGAAACGTGTTCAGCGATCATAAGGAAGGTCCTTGGTCTGCCACCGCAGCGATCGATCGTCATTTTACTACCAAAACCATTTGCATGATGGCGTCATTTTACTACCAAAACCAGAACGCTTTGAGTAGCGTCTATTGTCAGGCAAATGTTACCAATTGTCTCGTTCTGAAGAGTAAAAAAGGAAATCTGCATAAGAAAGAATTTTTACAAAGCATCCTGGTCTTTGGTAATAATATGAGGCCAACATGCAAATGGCCAATTGAAAACTGCCCCTTTTTTGGAGCAGTTTTGAATTGAGTGTCCAAGGTAATTGACGGAAAATTTTGCTTTGGTTAGTACTGGTTTTGGTTTTGCTCTATGAATATTTCAAAAACTCATTAATAATTCATGAGCCTAACAGCCTATCAAGTCAGTGATAAAACGTCACGTGCATGAGCTTTATACCCGATAAAACACTCCTGGCTAGTATTCTTTATATACAGAATACTAATAAGGCATAGCTTGTTTTTCTTGTATGCTAATAATTTTCCTTGCAAAGTTTGAACCATTGTTCAGACTCCAGAGGGACACGCTTTTTGTGGAATGTTTTTGAAGCTCTTCAAAAAAACTCTCAGCACGTGTTTTATCGCGTCAAAACCACTCGGCTACGCCTCGTGGTTTTAAACCCGATAAAACACTTCTGCTCGTTTTTTAAACATTACATAAAAAACTTGCGCGAATTGTTCGACTAGTCAGAGGCAAAACTAAAACTAATTGCGACTTGGTCAATCTCGTTTTTCCGCGCTTGTTGCCGGTCGCCTTTGCCTGCTTTGCGTTCCGATTGGCTGGAAAACCATGTCGTGAATTATTTCGATTTCCATTTGCGGTTGGGTGAGGGTTTATTTGCTTCAGAACGTGAATTACTGTGATTACTTTGGTTTCGTTTTTACGACACTCAGTTGAAAACTCACCACTTTAAATATGAATCATATTACCAGATATAAACCGTAGAACAGCTACTCTGGTCAGAACGTGCCCTCAGATCAGACTTTGCTTTATCGCATCGCCCGATATAAGAAGGCAGTCCTGATTCCAGAATCCAGAAGAATTTTGTCATGTGGAATCCCGGTATCTGGAACCCTGCTTGATGAGTCCGGAATGAGGAAACCAGAATGCGGAATCCGGAACCTAGAGCAGGGATTTTGAAATCGGAGACTCTACAGCATTACCTTTCGCAGCTAAAATTAAAACCGAGAGAGGAATTACATTCATCCCTGTACCTCTGATACACGATGGTAATGTTCCCTTAAGTAATCCGTTTGAGCAGCTTATTTCCCTGGGCCCAATCAGCTGGTATCCCTCGTTGCACCTGATAACGAGTTGATCATCGTTTCCAGCAAGAACTTGTGAGTTTTCTATAGTCAGTTTAGAGCAGTTTCCTAGAGACAAAATTAATACTATTCAAAACTTTGTATTTTGTGAATGACGGCAGTACGGAAGGGGAAGTTTCCACAGTTGTCATCATTTTCTACACTGACATACAGAAAGACAAACGCCTTTCACTTGTAACCTAGCCATTTGGTTTGCACGGTATGTTTGAAAACCTATGAGGGCCCGGTTTCACGACTCAAATCTAGTCCTCGCCTAAGGCTCGCCTTAACTGATGGAGCAAATAACTCATGTCTTCAGTTGGGGAGCTAATGAATACTCTATATTTGTGTGAGGCAAGAGTTTCCGTAGGAGCGAGGATTTTTATTGTCTGGACGCGGGAAAGTTGGGGCGAAAAAAACAAGAGGAGAGTGGGGACAAGGGAAGAGACCCTCCCCTCCCTCTCTCCCCTCGCCACTACCACCCGTCCTCCTATTTTTCTCGATCCACTTTTCCTGCGGCCAAACTACAAAAATCTTCGCTCGTACGGAAACTCTTGCGTCGCAGCTATGGTTGTGGTGTAAATCAAGCGTAGATGTAACGCCGTTGTCCTTCTCCGTCTCCCTACCTCTGATTAAAGAAAAAACTCTGTTGTTACTCACTTCTTTGGCAAGAGGGTACTTTTCCGATCCACAGACCATCTTTGCCGCATATTATTCCACGATCACCAATAAGTGTAAAGGGCGCGTCACATTTAAATGCGTATCGATCCCCAAACTTGTTACCTTGCCCGTGAAATGACCCATTGGTAATAGAAATGTACAACGGCTTACATGTGATCGGTGCTTCTGTAAAAGCAAAAATTCAAATCGAAGTATAGCTGTTACCGAACTGAATGCTACCACCCCCCCTCCCACATTCCGGCCACCCCCTTCCCCCTTTCGAACGGTCCAAGAAGTTTCACCCAGCAAACTTTAGGCTGAATTCTTAAATGGACAGGGATTCAATTGCACGGGATGCTCTTCCCCGTTCTGAATGAGAGACGAGTTCACCAGGGTCGAGTTGTTCGAAGCAGAGTTAGTGCTAACCTCGGGTTAAGTCCGATTAAAAGCTATAGGTTGTCATGGTATTAATCCCGAGTCAACACTAACCCTGCTTCGAACAACTCGGCCCAGGTCTACTCCATGCAGCATTATATTTCAACGTTCTTAGCTAACGATACGCTGATACCCGTTTTTGGTTAGTTGGGACTTGCCGAAGAAGATTAATTAAGGAAGTGTATTATCAATAAACCCGTTTGGATGGAAAATCTAGAAGGCTTTTAGAGACTACGACGAAAACATTATCACGCTCTGACCTCTGAGGCACCGTGGTGTTGATCCATCCCAAACCCCGCCATGACAAGAAATTTTGCCTCGTCCAACCATCACATAACCTTTCTCACATGTGAAGTAATGCGTAATTATGCCGTCAGTGATGTTCGTTTGTACAGATCCTTTGTCAAGACTTAAAACTGCATTGCATCCTGAAGGAGAGGAAAGAGAAAGGAAAGTAAAAACAGGAGGAGAAGTAGTAGTGGTAGCAGTAGCAGTAGCAGTTGTAGTAGTAGTAGTAGTAGTAGTAGTAGTAGTAGTAGTAGTAGTCAAATGTCAACCTGAGCGACAAACCGTGCAAACATTTGTCAGTTTGTTGCGCACGCTATCCTGCGCCCGCTCCTAGGAACGGAAAACAAATAAACAAACAAACAAAAAATAAAGAAATAAATAATAGAGGTTTACAAAGTAAGAAATTAGCTTTATATTCTGACCTTCATCGTGAAGATTCCGTCTCATTTGAAGAAGCCATTTCTGAAACTCCATAGTATCTTGGCCAATATCTACTCTGCCGGTAACCGCGATATCAAAATTGCATTGAAACGAGTGCTCACATACAGTGAGCGCCCTCTTTCTTAAGCTAGTGTTCATCTTGCTGACAACAGTGTCATACGTTTCCATGAATGTCGGTATATAACCAGAGACGAAAACGTCGGTGCGGTTTTGCCCTGAGCCATATGTAAAGAGCGATTCATTATCCGTTGTTGTCCCTTCATGAGAACAGAAACAAAATATAAACACAACACAAGGCAAGCCAATGAGTTTTACTTGGCCTCACGGTAAAATAGTAAGCAACAGAGCCGTTTTCACTCGAGTGTAGGTAATTACGCAACTGATTTGATTTTGGTTTGCTCTTAAACTGGATTTAAAAAAAAAAAAAACTTGCGCGAACTTTTCAACCAGTCAGATGCAAAATTAAAACCAATTCAGACTTCTAGTCGCTCTCGTTTCCCCGCTCTGGGCGCCAGCTCGGTTTTCTTGCTCTGCGTTTTGATTGGCTAGCGAAACAAAGTCGTGAATTACTTCGATATGTGATTGGCTGGAGGCTGTATTTCGTTTAAAACATCATTGGCTTTGGATTACTTTGCTTTTGTTTTCCGAGGCTCAACTAAAGACCGCTCTATTTTCTTTATAAATAGAACCGTTTTCTCGCCGGAACATAGGTCACAGCACTATTAAGCACCCATGTCACAAAACATTAGCTGAAGCAATAGTCACTTCATATGATTCATTTCATATATCATTTCATCCAGTCACTTACATTGTTGACCAAAGTGATGATGTACTTGGGACATGGTGGAGGCCGTCCTTAAAAATTCACCGTTGGGCAGGAGATACTCCTCGTCAGTATTGTCATTCCAATAACCAAGGAGCCCTTTTGTTTTCCCTGAAGTCCCGGGGAAAATTCGTTACGAAAGCGAGCAGATTGTGGTAAATATTAAAGTATAGCTAGGGGGATATATCTATACAGGGGAGCTAAGGGGATATGGCTAGAAAGTATAGCAAAGGGGATATAGCTACTACAGCTAATTTACGATAGTATAAATCTATAGTGACGCTATACCGTTAATTCAAGATCACTGTTGAGGCAATGAAAAGTTCAAGGATCAAACAGACCTTGTTTTGTAGCGAGACAGTGAATAGTGGCAATGTTTATTGACTGGGTCGGAATGAGAAAAGATGAAGGAATAGCGTGAGTATAGGATATGTTAATACTAATTCAAAGCAAATTAGTGGACCGACTTTGACTTTAAACAGGTGTGGTAGCACGGCCAAATGATCAGTTAATGTATATAATTTTGCAAAGGAAAAGGTGACGTCACGAAATAAGATTATTTAAATAGACTATGTGGTCATCGTTGTCAACGGTTAACAGCTAAAACCACTCACTCATAATACCTTTAAACTCGACAGGCACGGTAATAGCAAGCTGTAGGACTGCAGCATTTTCTATATAGACGTTAATGCCACAGGTGAATGCTATTACATGCCTCAGATGCTCCCCTCGAGAGCTGTTCCTTATAGACACTCCGTTGGCTTCAAATTCACGCTCGAAGTCGATGGCTGTTTGTTTTTCATCGATGAGTAAAACAAGTGAAGATGACACGTCCCTGTGAACCTATAGGAATCGAAAAATCATGTTTTTTTTTTTTTCGACAACATCTTTTTGCTTTCTGAGGAGAGTTAGGATTGTGAATGTGCCTCTGGTGGGGTAATGAACTGAACAGTTCAATTAATCGATCACAAGAAAGAGACTCAAAGCTGAAAAAGTCATTTAAAAAATGCCCTTCGTCAAAGTTACGGTTCGAAAGGTAAGCTTTTGTAGGGCTGGCACTGCATGTACCCTTTCAATTTCTGAGTCTGTATCTTGTTTTATATAGGAAGGTCCCTTTAATTTCTCCATCGCGCATACTGCCGCTGATTTTAATGTCATTAGTGTGTTCCGGCATTCGTTTGTGACTATTTTAACCTTTCCATTCCGGAAGCAAAATTGCCGTGATAACCATAATTTCGTGATTTTATGGCTTGCTCGCAGTTTTAAGCCAAGGTGGTTCGAATCTGTCTGCTCTCCATCCTTAGTTTAGCCAGTTCGTTGTTACTCACTTGTAGTGTGCTACCGCCTCTTTGCCTCATTGCGAATGCTGTGAAACCTGTAGCGGGTGATTTCGGTCCTTGCCTTCCATTTAGGGGCTGCATTCTTCCTTGGAGAAGGAACTGGGAATTGTTGGCATCGAGAATCGTATACTCGCCATAGCCGTTGAACGTGTACTCAACGCCATCAAGAGTCAGAAAATGGGGATCTCCAAACAAAGCACCTGGTGAAATACGAAATCAAGCGAAAACATCATCATTTGAGCATAGAGAGAAATCAAGGTCCCTGCTACATAAACGTTAGTTAGTTTCTTGAGCTATGTTGTATCCTATCTTGTATCCGTATCTTGCTCTTATGAACGGTTTGGTGCATGCATCTTTAATTGTATATAGTTTAAACTCAGGAGTCATAAACTTCACTATTGTAGGTTCTATCATAAGGGAGTCTAGCGGCTGAAAAGAAATGTTGTCGGTGACCAGAGGTGGATCTAGGAAAATGCTGACCGTTTTCTGAAACAACGCAAGCTTTAAGGGGGATCCGGGGAAAAGTCTCTTTCCTTTTTTTATTCAAAAAATACACATATTTATTTTTGAAAAAACTCTGACCGATTCCCGTAAAACGGTGGAAAGGGCGTGGATCCGCGCCTGGTGACAGACTTGCGTTTACACAATCCCACGAAATTCATAATCAGATTCAAGTGACGTGGCTGAATTGATGAATTCCGCGAAGGCTAAGGAATCCCTTGTCGATGTCACGGACAATATCTTGTCTCAGCACTAAAGGCAGTGGGACGGAGTGGCGACGCTACGGCGAGGCTGCAAGGTATACGCAGGCCATAGTTTATTACGCATATCTTATTACTGTAATTATTCTTACGCTTGCAGTGTAAGGCTGGTGACACACGGTTCAACATTGTGCAACATTTGTTGCTCAAAATATATTGAACCATGCCGCGGCAACTTGTTGAACGGAATAGAGCTTGTCTCTATTTTCGCTTGTCTATTTTCGCTTAACTACGTTCGACAGCGTTCGACGTGGCATGACACACTGTTCAACATTCGTTGTGGAAGAGCTATGACATATGTCGATTAACTTATGTTGAACCGTGCATGTGTCACCAGCTTGATATGAACCATATTTACCTATGTTTGGAGGAATATATCTGGAATCATTTGAAAGTATCCCCAGACCTCGGTATTCGGAGCAAACATCAGCAAACACGCAGCATTCCAAGTAAGGGGCAACATTTTTCCTAAACTCTGTAAACACGGAAGCAGCTGTCTCACGAGATTTAGTTTGATCGGTGACAACACAGGGCGGACCTCGAGTCAACTCCCCTTCGCTGTCATAGCAACATTTCAGCCTTGATTTTTCAGCGCTGTAAGAGATAATAATTTTTATAGAGATGCAGCATAGTGTTTACGACAAACGGCATGGCTATACAGTACTATACATGGCTACACAGAGCCAAACGTTACACGAGGTGGGAAGATCGCTTGAAATGGCGATATTTTCGCAACCGAGAAAGTCACCTGGGACTTAGTCTTGGGACCTTGCTGGTTTGTTGATCAGTTTGGAAAAGATCCTGAAAAATGATCAGCAAGGAGTCGGTAGGAATACATGAAAATAGCTTACCCTCGAATATGTTAGGATTTGGAAGTCCTTTTGAATTAAATCTTTCGGTAGATAACCCTAAGTGAACAGTAGTAATTGCGAAAAGACAATCCATTTTTGGTTCCTTAATAGACCTCAAGTTTTGAAGTTTATTACAGATTCGCTTTTGCAGTAAACGGCAAACGGCAGGCTGCTGCTTTTAAACCATGAAAATTCTCTTATTTTAGATAATTCTTCTCTTTTTATGCATGAGTAGGGGGGGGGGGGNNNNGGGGGGGGGGGGACTTGGAAACAAACATTGTAGCTGTGGAGAAAATCCAACGGAGGCCGGGGTTTAAAATCCAACTCATATCGGTAGCAATTTTACCAATTTTGACAAATATGCATGCGCCAATTTTTCCGGCCCGCAAACCGTCTACTCTAATGCTTACCACATGGAAGAGAAAATCACTACAAACCCAAATATATATCGCTTGAGATGCGCTATCAAGTTAACTGGAACTGAGCTGTGAGTACGAAAAGGATTCGTCACATATGGTCTATAGGGCCGACATTTCTCTCCTTCACTGCCTCGTCGCGGGCAGACTGGCTGTCGTGGACTGGTATCTGAAAGCAGCGAAGAACTGGGGCCTGGTATAACCGATCCACGGGTCGAAAGTCCAGGGGTACCGCTACTAGTTCTGTTTTGCTGTTGTTTTTGTGGTTTTTGTTTTTAATTATTAGTTTTGGAATGAAATCTGCACATGCGTGAATGCTCTGGTGCTGCCACGCGTGCCACTTGGGAGACGTAACGACTGACCACAGTTAAATTACGAAATGACCTTTTCATTGATTCAACTGAAGTGACGACGCTTGAGCATTTGCCTCGATTGTACTGCACTGCTTTACTGCTCGTTTAGCAAGGGGGCAGGGAAACTTTGGCAAACTAAGGTACTCGGCCGGTTATTTAGACACACTTTAGTCGGCGCTTAACAAAAACTGCGTTCCGAGTCATTTTCATTTTGGCCAATTACTAGCATGTTTTGGCTGTTCATTGTCGGAAACAGTGTCGAGAAGGCAAGAGCTGAGGAGAAAAGCATTTATCTACTTGAAGTAATTCACTTCTAGAAAAGTCTATAGGTAAAACTGGTGATTGTTGTAAACCGGGGTCTAAGTTAGACTTTTCTGTTTAAAACCACACGTCCGAATATTTACATTTCAAACGTTTCTCGGGGGTGAGGGGGACATGACCTTATAGACCACCCCTTCCCAGACGTTTCCATCTCCAGTTGCCATTCCAGTCCCTCGGAATCATTCAGCTAACTACACTTAGTCGTTTAC
Source organism: Astreopora myriophthalma (assembly GCA_014634185.1). NCBI lineage: Eukaryota > Metazoa > Cnidaria > Anthozoa > Scleractinia > Acroporidae > Astreopora > Astreopora myriophthalma. The sequence continues at coordinate 461,506 of BLFK01000113.1, read as the reverse complement.
AATGGTAGAGGCGTAAAACCAAACCCAAATGCAAAGTAACTATAGGGCTAATTGCATTTTGAAGGAAATGCACCCTCCTGCCAACCACAAATCGAAGTAATTCACGACTTGATTCCGCTGGCCAACAAGAACGCAAAGCAAGTAAATGCAGCCGGCGCCAAGCGCGGGAAAATGAGTGTGACTATGTGTCGCAGATTGGTTTTAGTTTTGTATCTAATTGGTTAAAAAGCCCGCAAGTTCTTTAGTCCAATCATAGAGCACCAACAAGTAAAGCCATCAGAATTTGTCACGAATTTGAAGGGTCTTCTTTGTCGCCGTTCAATGTGTCACCAGGCCGCATTATAGAGGAACAAATTAAATTTAACTCAGTCTTGTGATTGCCTCCAAATCGATATCTAATCTCCACAGAAACGTTCACACAAAGTAAGGTGCAACATTTTACCTTTGAGTTCTTGCTAAATAACAACTGTACTCGCTCTGGTTATGATACAAATCGCAACCCGTGAAACGCCCCTCGTCCGCCAATAATTGTCTCTGCGCTTTTGGACAAAAATGCAAGGGATTATAGCCTAAAAGGTAAATCAAAATAATGAACAATTAGCTGAAAAGAAAAGGCTGTGTTAACCGGAAGACTTTAGATAACAACGACTAGAACCAGATTCAGTGACCAGCGGTTTTTGTGAAAACATGGGTTTGTTGGGGATGCTTATTCTCGCGGACTCAGAAAATCTGGTTCTGGTCGTTTTCGTGTTAACCGTTTAGTGCCAGCATAGGATTTTAGGATAGTTGTGCGTTATGAGCATTAAAAACGTAGGCCCGCAAAGCGCGTATATGGCTTCTGTGGTGCAGCTTGAAATATACTTAAATAGGCTACAGTGGTAATAGCAATATTTGTCTTGATTTTGTCTCAAAAGGGACTGGACTTGTCTTAATCAAGACAGGAAATCGTACTGTTATATCGAAGACAGTTCAGAAAATAAAAGCAGTGAAATTGATGGTTAAAAAAATAAAAGTGATTAGCAAATACAGTTTCGGATTCTATTGAACAAAGAAAGCCCGTTCAAAATTCAGATTGTACGGGTAGGGTAGGGGAGACTATCAAAAGGAAGGGAGGGGAATCTCAGGCGTGTCTTGGCAAATCCACATCTTTTATATTGGACATTCACATGGTCAATTGACAGCTGTCAAAACGGGATAGCCACTGACCAGTATCACATGACCATATTGTGGGCTCATGTGTGAACTCATCGAGGTGACGTGATTTATGTGGAAGCTGTCCACTGACCAGTAATTGTTTTACTAGATCGCGGGCTCAAGTCTCGAGTTCTGGTAGCCCGCGTATTTTTGGCGGGAAATTGCGTTGACGACTGAAAAAGAAATTTTCAGTTCATTGTCCTTTTGAGACACAATATTATTACTCTACACTGTTAAAGGTTTACTAAAGGATAAACGAACAAATTTATATTGCTATGTCAACAAACAATAGCAGAGAAAATATAATTTGCAGAACACAGGGTTCAGGTGAAGAGCAACGGGAAAGAGAGCGGCAGAGAGCAAGAATTAACTGGGGACAGGAATCGGCTCCTGCTGGGGAAGAATGAGCGAAGAAGATCGCCAAAGAAGGCGCGCTCGGGAAAGAGAAAGGAGACGAAATTATAGCGAAGAACGCCGACAAGCAGAAAGAGTCCGGGCTCCAGAAAACAGACAAAATGTTAACGAAGAACGCCGAGAAGCGGAAAGACTCCGTGCTGTGGAAAACAGACAAAATTGTTAACCGACCTCGACACTAAACTATAGTCAAAAACGTTTGTGAATTCCTTCGCAATATTTTCGAATGCTTTTACAGTTTAAAGGGAAATGAAAGTACTAAACGGGAGCCTCGCTTTTAGGCTTGGCTAAATCTATATATTATGCACGCTTCATGAGGGCCTATTCTTAGAAGTCATTGCTGTTTGATGTCTCTGTTCATTGGTAATACTCACCTCTTGTGTGAGATATATTCGTTGACTGAAGCCTTTTCCATCGTAAACAGCTTTCACGTGCCAAGGGCGTATTTGTTAAAAGGAACACATCACTCCATATCCAATGCCTGTGAGTGTATTTGTTGTAGCCTCTCTTCATTATGCTTTGTACACGAATGATCTGCAGTTGGTTGGATCGCGTCCCGTCCTTGCTGAGTCCAGAAAATAAGATATCAATTAAAAAGGGAACGGTTTATAAATGGATAAATGGATGAACAAATAAATGACATATACGTTTCGTAAACCTTGGCCCGTTTACTGGAGATAGCCCGGTACCCTAACGAAATAGACTCAATCAATTGACCAGACTGAGTTTAACTGATTTATTCTTCATTCGTATTCGCTCAGTTACAGCGGGTGTGTAAAGAGCTACTCTAAGAACTTTAACCGAAATCATACTTCTTATACCACATTCCGTATAAATTGGTCATCGCTAAACACTATTAAAAAACTTAAGGCTATTCGAGGTTGTGTCAATCAATGGTGCTGATTAAATTACGAAGTCTCCGACAGACTGACTGAAATACTTCTAATGATTGATTTCCACGGACTAAACGGCTGTCTGATCGTCACACAACAACCGATTTACGTGACGGACCGACCAACTGAGTGACTGACTTAGTGACTGACTGACCGACCGACAGACGGACCAAATGATTGGCCGGGCCACTGCCTTAAAGGGGCACGCAATTTTAGACAATTTCGTACAACCACTTAAACTATTTGCAGTAGTAATACAGATATCGACACTATAAGAAAACAACGCCAGGCAACTACTTTGACGCGAATATAATGTTTTTAACAGCATACAGCAGATTAAATTTATCTCTTAAAAATGAAATATTACAATCGATCATTCCAGTTATCGGCTAACGACTAACCTTTCCGCGTCTGGCAGATCAGGTAGATCAAACTCGGATCTGCCCGTATTTTCTTGTTCGCTGACGACAGTGATGTTACTGTGAACGTGAACGATGCCGAGATGATTAACCAGATTAATGATCTCTATTGCCACGGGTTGACCAGCAAGTTCTGCGGGATCCCAGGAGATTGAAACTCGGCTACCCGCCGTCCAGGCTGTGGGATACTCTCTCAGTTTAACACAACCATTGCGAAAATCAATTGGATCTAAACGTGAAAAAAAAAAAAAAAAAA
>BLFK01000113.1:439180-456086 GCA_014634185.1 Astreopora myriophthalma | reverse complement strand
TGGGGTCTGTGAGATTATGATAAGTTAACGTAATTCACATATCATTTCCGGCTGTTTGAATGCCGGCCTTTTCTTCAGGTGTCACGCGAAACACCGTCTGCCATTTTAAAATAGCTTTGACGCTCTTGGAGTCACGGATTGAACCCAGAAAGACAATACAAGTCCTAGTTCAGAGCAATCATTAGTAGCACGAGACGTTGAGGTAAGAGAAAATATCCCCAATATATGGTCTTCTATCAATGATAATATTTTTTTCAATCCATTTTTAGTGCGATGTCATGAGACTATTTATTTACAAAACGGATTTCGATCGGTCCTTGTTGTGTGATATGAACCGCGAGGTCATGGGGCTGAGGTTAAAAATAGCCCCCACGTAGGACGTGAAATTTAAAAACTCTCTCACCTCATCCTCTCTTGATAGTAACGAATTGACCTTATAAAACCCAGTTTGTCTACCTTGGCTGGACGTCCTCCTAAGCCGCTTTGATTTCCTCCATTCATTGTACCGGTCGTCCATGAAAGTTTGTCGTACAGATACCTTACGAATGTGATGTATCCATTGCTTGTTATCACGACTTGGAAGGTATTTTTCTGAGGCATAAAAAGCGAAGGCTCACCATTAACTTCGGTACCGTGAATGGGTGAATTTGGGGTGTTGGAAATGGTGCAGTGTTTTAGTCACCATATTCCTTTGTATATGATTTACTGATGTGATTTAAACGAAGTCAGTGTTAAGAGAGAGATTACCCTTGAGAACCTGAGAACCTAGAATATGGAATACAGAAGCAGAGAGCAATAAAATACATTAGAAAATAGCTCACGGAAAATACGCGCGCTGATTAGTTAATAATTGTGTTTCTATAACTCGATGAAGAAGTTGTCGTAGTCACGGGCAATAGTCACGGCATTCCCGTGTGTGCTGACGTATGTGCTGACGTGTGTGCTGACGTGTGTGATGACGTGTAAATTGCGGGGTGTAGAGAATCTACGTTTTGCTGATAAATAAAACTATCAAGTTTTCTTCGTTTTTCGTTATTTTCCGTGGGCTATTTTCTAAAAGAAATAGAAAACATTTTCTTCGTGTTTCTATCTTGTTATAGAAACACTCGTGAAAGTTTGGGAGAACTCGAAAAAGCTGTGGAAACACTCGCCTGTGGCTTGTGTTCCCACAGCATTTCTCCTTCTCCCAAACCTCCACTCGTGTTTCTATTAAACAATTAGATTATGAGCTCGAGATTTCTATCGCGTGATAGTTGACGAGGGTGCAGCCCTCGTCAACTATCACGCATAGATATCGAGAGCGAATAATCTAATTGTTTTAGTATAAATCTACTAGTCGTTCAAAACTAAACAAGTAAATTATCTATATCCTCATCGCAGACACTTCGAAAACGCAACGAAGTGGCTGCCATTTTGTTGAAAACCGCTACTCGCTATCTATCATAGATAGCGAGTAGCGTAGCCAATCAAAGAACGGCATTCGTGATAGAACGCTATTAGATTTATACTAAAACTCGATAGAAACACGGAAAATGTTTTCTATTTCTTAATTAGAACACAACGTAAGGACAGGTTGTACGTAGTACACTGTACGTACTACTTGAAACGGATCTGTGGAGAAAAATTCAGTTCAATGTGAATGTTTTGAATGGTTTGTGTCATCTTTGGAGGCAAGCCGGAAGCTAGGATTCGTACAAAACATGAGCGGGATAGGGGATTATAATTCAATGCTTTGCTGGTTAAACATACATGTTCTTTGAAAATCCCCTTGGCTGAATAAAAAGTCACTTCATTCCAAGTAACGATAACTGCCCAAGAAGCTTTGAATCCTACGTAGTTTGGAAATGCTCTTTGAGTGTCACTTGCTATGGAGTCCACAGTCATGTTCTCCCACGTCACTCTGAACCAGATATTACCACCTCTTTCTGACAATACATCTGCCCAGTATGGTGCGGCAGCGTAAACTTTATTGCTCAGTGGAAATGCCGAAGGTTCTGTGGCATGCGCAGGTGGCATAGCTCCAAAAAAAATAATGCCATTTTCGTTTACCTTAAACAAAGTAAAATGCAAAACGCACTAAAGACTTTATTCCCTCATAACAAACGATGTATTATATATGTTCAGCAATGATAACAAGCCACAACTGGAAAAAGAAGAAGGTGCGACAATCGTATCATTAAGGAAGCTAGGCCGCCATAGCCCAAACATTATGCGAGTGTTGTAATTTAAGTTCTTCAAAAAGCTGTTACTGAATTAAAACTGCACATGGCAAAAGGTATATTATACTAGAAGTTTAACAAAGAGATCTCAACGCTATAATTTTCACACGCTACTCCATGCACGGTCAGCGTAAACATGTTTGCAAAGGGTTACTGAAAAACCTTCAAAAGACATCGAGACCTCCGGCAATCGACCCAAAGAAGCTCGCGCCACGTTTAATTTGGGATCAGTACGATTTTGGATGAGTCCTGATTGAAAAGTGGGAGCATTAAAGTGCTTGGCTGAAATATTAATTTTTGGTTTTATCAGTTTATATGAATTAGTAATGATTGCATGTTGTTATTATTAAACCAAATGCATTCATTCTGCGAATTTTCTTAATGCTTTATCACCCCTGGCCAGAAACAAAAAACGGCACGAATCAGTTATAAATTAATAGGTACGGTATCTTGGAGCGTTTCAAAGGGAGACTGAAGGAAATGGATAACTTTCTAAATAAGGAATGAAGAAGCCGCAGAATCAGTTTGAGTTCAAGAATTTTCATCTCGTTGTAGCAATCGTTATGAGGCTGTAGCAAACGTTGTTTATAAGTGTCAAATCTTGACATTCTAATGAGATTCGCAGTTGGGGAGAAAGTGGAAGGCTATTTGAAAAAGCGGCCAAAACTACTTCGTTTACTCTTCCTCTGCCTAAGCCAAAGAAAACTGGATAAATGAAGAAACAAACTGAGAGATTTTGCAATGAGAATTCAATAGCATTATCCACTGTCCCCAGTCACCAAAGAAAATCTCTATGTATAGTAAATGGGTTGAAGCTAAGCGAAGACTCAAGCTATCCGATCTCTTTGCGGAATTATTATTTTGTAGTGATCACGATTTAAAACTCACATATAACGCAGTGAAATTCTCTCCAAAGAATGGAAATTTAGGCGTCGAAACCCGCTGCGAAGTAATGTCGTCTTTGACGGGTAAACTCGTGTCCCCTGCATCTGAACCAAACGGGTACAACTTGAAACCACTGGAGGAGTAAGACGCTGTTGTGAGAACGAACCACTGCATCAGTTTTAGCAATGAGGCCATCCCTGAACGCTGGCTTAGCACCTTGCAGACTGACTAATTTACACTTTAACCTTTCTGTCAGTGTTTCAGCTAGTCAGATCACAACAGGATGCCTTATTCAGCCGTTAAACTTCTTCGATTTTCCGTGTTCATTGTCAGGAACTATGACTGATAATTCTGCCAAATAACGTTAATTTTTAAAACGCGAACTAAATAACGAGAGTCACAAGCTACCTTAGATTAAGTTGACGTAAAAGCCAGTGGGCAAAATTCGAATGACGTATCTTCTCAAGAAAAGAATAATCTATATGGATAATTAACATACTGAACAATGTCCTGGAACTATAAGGGTTCCCACGTCCGTAACATGACTTCTGAATTTCTTTGCAAAGAAAATGTCGCAAGACATATTGACCACTAAATTCTGTTCATCACCCTTGTACCATTGTGAATGTAGACAATATACTGACATACTGAATAAATAGATGATATTTTTGTTTTCTCTTTTCTTTCCCTTCAAATATTTGACAACCACCTGTTTCAAATTGGACACCTTTTAGTTTCCATTTTATTATTTGCTATTATTTGTTGTGGTTTTATTTTTTACCTGGATCATGAGTCTTCTAACAGTCCGTGTGGAAAAGTTTGGTCTCTCTTTACTAGCGAGTCTAGGAAAATTGTAAAAGACCATGCAAGAGAGGCCCAGCAAGGAGAAACTGAAAAAACAGCGCGAATTAAATCGCTTTTAGAAAACACCGTTCTCTCAACCCGCAGTTGTGAGTTAAAAGGATTTCAATATTGTTCTCCCACTAAATCAGACATCACTTTCAATCGTCATGATCCCTCATGACATTAACAAGTGTATTTCGAAGTGATAAAAATCATGAATGTGTACGTTCCTTACGCGGCGCTATTGGTTATTATGTAAGTGCTGGAGAAATTATGCCAAGAGTTTTAAGTGGTGACGCGGCGGCTGGAAAACACGTTGTTATGATAAGAGCATTTAAATGAGACGTCGTTGAGATAATCTCGTCGGTTATAATTTATTTTAAATATCAGCTGAATATTCTTTCTTTTAGTCTGTTTTGTTGGAAATAACCGGAGGAGGAGAAAGAAGAGAGCCGAGGCGTAATGATGTATTAACGCATGGACAATCTAACACCCAGCTACCTCAACCGGGAAACTTTCAACGGCGTTCCAAAATACATGGAAGAATCACCAGGCAGAAGAATGACTTAGATTTACCAAATGCAGACTCAAAGAAGGCCAAAGGTCTTTTGCCTACCGTGGAGCAAAAACGTTTATGCCTCTCAATATAACTGAGGTTGAGTGCGTCGCCAAAACTGTTGAGCTCGGTTTGCAGGGCGGAGAAAAACAAACAGTTCACTTGGAGAAATCTGGCTATGTGCCTTAGCACATAGCCGGTTTAATAACAATGAAAATATTACATCACAAACTTAAAGAATTGATCGCACGTCCAGCAAAGGTGGGGATCTGAAAGCGCACCACAGACGTAAACTGAGAAAAAGAAAGAAAGAAATAGTGGAACCTGGCAGTGGGGAGGAGGAGGGTGAAAAAGTTTGACAACCAGATCAGTCGAGCTTGAAAAGCGAATGAATATTTACCGCGCTTTCTCGGAATGCAACAAATTCCCTATAGGGGATACTTAATAATTGCTCCTCCCCAGGATTGACCACGTCACACTTTGCTGAGTGCATAATTATGCATGCATTATAAATTTTAATTATTGAGATGCATAACATTTTTATTGGCAAGCCAATAACACCTATAACGATTTGGCAAAGGAAATCAAGGATGCGCATGATTTAAAACTTCCAAAAGAAAGTTCATCAGAGCACTTTTTTAATTCTTTAAAAAGGATTAATAATTCATGAGTCTAAACAGTCTATGAAGTCACCCGCGTGCATGAGCAATAAAACGCTACAAGTAAGGCATAGCTTGTTTTTCTTGTACGCTAATATTTTCTTCTCACAATTTGAACCCTTGTTTGAACTCCAGAGGGAGACGCCTTTTGTGGAATGTCTTTTAAGGCGTTCAATAAACTTGCAGGTCGTGTTTTATCGGGTCTAAAACCACTCGGCTTCGCCTCGTGGTTTGAAACCGATAAAACACTCCTGGTCGTTTATTAAACAGTACATAAATACGTATTATCTTATATATGTACGGTACATTATAATAGGTAATTTTAACTATTCACATCTCTTAAAAGACCCCCTTTTGTGATATTGTAGATACCTGTATTTTTTTTTAAATTTGTATGAGGGAACAGCCCCCAAGGGGGAGTCACACAATACATATTAAGACCTATCGCTTTTCAAGCTGTGAGAGCGTTCCTCACCAGTACGCAGCTATTACAACAGCCCACGCGATTTGCTCAGAAAACAATAGAAGCATTCAAACAAACAACAGAAACAATGAACCCTAACCCCAAAAACAATATAGCTGTGTCCTAACCAGATCCAATGAAATTAGAGGTTGTAAACAGCTGCGTGGTATCTAATCCCTCACTGCTTGAAAAGCTAGTAGGCATTGGGGTGGTCAGCGTCATTTTTAACGAACGTTTCTTTTTCCTTTTGTCCCTTTTGTTACTAATTGAAGAAGTCGACGAAACGGCGGCCAGTAACTTTGTCCTGACAGCCTCGACAGTTTATACGTCAGCAGCTGCATGAAAACAAGCATAATCCTCGTTTTCACAAATTAGTCAAAATTTCTATAGTCAATAGATCAATCAATCCTTTATTTATCCCCGAAGCGCCTATGAGCATAACTGAAAACTCGTTTACGAAAAGCCCTGATAGTCCATTTCCGATAATTGGTAAACTTGCAGCTGGTCAGGAACTGTATGAAAATATGATGTTTCACCACAGGCAGTGCAGATGTGATGTTTGTTTTCTATTGGCCGTTGAATTTAACCGGTGCTTAAAAAGTCCTCAGTTTGCAAAACATAAACTGCCTACCTTTAGGCGATTGTTTCCTTGGTTGCCGTGGCTGGTTTTTAGATGGCGTTTTCTCGCTTTTGCAAAGGTTTATCAACAGAGTCCATGCTTTTAGCTATGACCCAGAAATGGAAACAGGCTTTGGATAACAGTTTCTGTGTAGGAGCAGTGTTCATCGACTTTCGAAAAGCTTTTGACACTGTCTCACACCCAATTCTATCACGCAAGCCTCGTACTATTGGCATTTCTGGGTCTGTTCATGAGTGGATTATTTCTTATCTCACACATCGATCGCAATATACTGTTGTTAATGGCTGCAAGTCTTCTCCTTGTTGTACTCATTATGGCGTCCCACAGGGATCTCTCCTGGGACCAAGGTTATATTCTATTTTTGTCAATGACCTTCCTGATTGTGTTGGAGATATTGGACATGTCTATTTGTATGCTGATGACACTACCTTATCTTTTATTGGTGAAAGTGTAGATGAAGTTTTTGCCGCACTTAACATTATTGTTGACAATGTGCTACAGTGGAGCAAAAATAATCAACTGACAATACATCCAATCAAAACTGAAGCTATGTTAATCAGGAAATCTCCTTTCATTGGCCCATTGCCTCCTTTGTATTTGGATCTGGCACAATCGGCGTGTAGTTGAGTCAACAACTTGCCTGGGTGTTAAGCTTGATTGTAGACTTTTATGGTCTGAACATGTTTCTCAACTCAGAAAGTCTTTTGTGCAAAAGGTTAAAGCAATGAAACGAATGAAGTACTTCCCTGTAAAGACTTTGCAAGAGATTTATTTTAAGACAATAATTCCGAGTCTAACGTACTGTATTTTAATCTGGGGAAACTGCTCTACAGCCCTTTTTTCTTCTCTGGACTCGATACATTCGAGAGCAGCGAGAATTATTTTTAACCTCGATTCGTCTATTTCTGATGCTGAATGTCTTTTGAATTCTCACTGGCCCTCTGTTTCTTATTTTTATAAAAAGTCTGTCCTTGTATTCATGCTCAAGGTTTATTTTGATTCCCTGTCTTCAGGTCTTTTTGGCCTGATAAGCTGTTTTCAAAGAAAGTCTCTAGCAAATCTCCAAGAGCTATAAATCAGGCCCCAGTTGTTGGAAGGGTGGATAGCGCTATCCACTGGATAAGTCAATTGGATTTACTAGTGTTTATCTGGCGGATAGCGTTATCCACCTTTCGAACAACTGGGGCCAGATGTTTATACCCAGACCTAAGTCTGAGGTCGGAAGAAATTCCTTAAGGTACAGAGGACTCCTCTTATGGAACTATGTGAACAAAATGATTGATGTTTCGAGTAGTTTAAATGGTTTCAAAGCTTCTATAAGAAAATCGAAAGCTGACTTGGAGGCTTTCTCTTTTAACAAAGAAGTGGCCATTGTTAAAATGAAATCCAAGGATTTTAATTATTTTTAACATTGTTTTAAGCTTACCTTACAAACGAATGTGTTCTGAATTTTTTATCTGTATTTGTACATAGTTTTACTTATAATATTCTTAATTATTTGTAAGTAGGTCCACATCAGCCTTTGGTTGCGTTATTTTAACCTACTCAAATAAAGTATGTATAATCGACGAATTCGCTCCAATTTGCGATCAGCTTGACCATGGATAGCGTGGTTTCATGTATGTTCATTATTGCCCTCTGGCCCCCAAAACCCATCGCAAATGCACTAGAATTGCTCATTTATCAGTAGATATACTAAATCGTTTCGAACTGTCAAACACCGAATAACGACCACATTAGCCTGCTTGTAGGCGGTAATTTGTATTTTCAGCCGCTAGGTTCGAGAGATTCGAAGCCTGGTAAATTCGGTCACCATACTGGACGATATAGTGGAGGATCTGGGACGAGTGAAAAAGCGAGGGGGAGGGGTTAGGGGAAGGAAGGCGAGCAAAACCTTTCGCTCCCCTCTCCCCACCCCCTCGCTTTGTCACTCGTCCCAGATCTTCCACCCGTCCAATATGGCGACCGAATCACAAATTGCCGCCTGCAAGCTAGGCTCAGTCTCCAGCCGTGGTTGTCTAGGTGCGCCTGCGAGTCTGCGACATCGCGGGCGAACCGAGACACCCTACCTGCAAGCAGGCTACGACCACATGGTCTGCGGGATTTCCTTATGGTTTCCTGTCAAATCTAACTCAGGGGACCCTCCCACCTTGGTTGTGAGGCGAGTGCCAAAACGACCGTCCCTCTCGCGGCAAAGAGCCATCAGGGCCCTTAAGATACTGGAGTAACTGGACGCGGAGGCCTTGAAGAACGCGGTCACGTCCGAGAGGGCTTGGGTCGTGACCGCCACCTTTGCGCGGGAAAAACAAACCTTAAGATTTGCATCGTGGAAGCGGAGGCCGAAACGAGTGACAACAAGCAGATTCAGTCAGGGAATCAACAGATTTCGCTGTTATGACATCGTTTAAGAAGACCCGAGAGCTTTTAGCAGGATGTTATTTGGCCGACATAATTTCTGACGAAGAATTCGTGCTCCTCTATGACTGCAGCTTTTCAAAGAACTTAGAAATACCGTATGAAGAGCACGAAAGATTTAACCTCGAAGAAATAGCAGATTCAGAGTGCAGAGCAGAGTTCCGCATGAATAAACGCGACCTACCGCATTTCGCAGAGTGTTTACAAATACCTGATGCTTTCGTATGTAACCAGGGCTCAGTTTGTGAGGGTATAGAAGCTCTCTGTATTTTACTTCGAAGGCTTTCATACCCTTTCAGGTACTCAGGTTTAGAGAAGGAAAGGTCAGCGTCAAGTCTAAAGAAAGGAATCCGAAAAGCCGCTGAATTCCCTCGCACCAGAGTATTGCTTCGCTCCAGAAAATGATTTTGCATTATTTAAAAAAACAAACAAACAAACAAACAAACAAAAACGTTGTGTGAATTTTATACTCATCATCTTTCTTCAACTCATGTTTTGCTAAAAACAGGTTTGATTGAGAGTCTACTTTTTTCCATTAGTGTGGTAATGAAATGGACAAACAACCACGACCTTGCTCTTGCTCGGGAAGTTTTGTTATTGGAACCGTATCATCACAAAGCGAGGACAGGAAACAGGAGAAGTGTGGCAAACAATAGCAGACAACCTCAATTCGCACGCTACATTGAGGTTTCTTGTCACAAAGAAATCGGCAGGGAGCATCTTAAGCTCAGTTACTCTACCGTGCAAGAATGCAGAAGGAGCGGAGTGGAAATGGAGGAAACAGAGCTGGACCAAGCCCTCGAGGAGATCAACGAGAAGTGGGAAGCAGCGGAAAAACAAGATATATTGTTGCTGAATAACAAGAAAAAGATAGGGGAAGACCGAGCGATGGGAGAGGAGGTCCGAAAGAAGGCGTGCAAAAGCTGGGTGAAACGATGAAACGGAAGGGAGAAGGCGAGGGTTCGTCAGAGTCGAAGAAGAAAAGGTCAAGAAAGGGTGATAATAATACAATAGAGTTTCTGAGGGAAAAGGCAAACATTGATATAGCAATGAAACAATGAAACAAGAAGAACAGAAAGGGTTGCTAATCAACAACAGCAGCAACAACAGAACAATCAACTCAAGAGACTGATGATTGGCTGCATGCAAAAAATTGCAGAATAATGAGACGTTTAATGATGAAAGCATTCCGGAAACACACTTTAATATTTACCGCAGATTGCTTGTTTCTACTTAGTTCTACACTTGAATACAGCTAAAACCTGAGAAATGAAAACAAAATTGAACCAAACAACTTTGGAATATATTTCCTAATAATAACGTTTAGAAATTTTATGCAAATCACATGGCATTCCGCAAACTCATTCCGTCTTTTACCCTCACCGAAATTAAACGGCGAAGAAAGTCTAGATTTTCTTCGAGAATTCCATACATTCATATTTTCCCCCCGGTGAAATTTTCCTTGAACACTAATTGCTACAAAAGTACAGTTGAACCTCTCTAATGCGAACACTAAAGGGACAGACGAAAGTGTCCGCATTAGAGAGGTGTCCGTATTATAGAGGTCACCAAGATTGCATCATTTTTAAGACTCCACTGACAGTTTTAAGTGTTCAGTAACAAAAAATAGGCCCAGTGTATCTAAACTGACTAATATACGGTATCAGACATTGATTTGTACATCTCAGTCACAGTACATACTTTATACGAATCGGTTATTTGAAACTAAAGGAACTACGTTCAACGCAATGCTTCACCCAAAAAGGTACTAATAAAAGTACAGTTGTCAAAACTCCAGTTGAAGATCAGTGAATAAAACGTTCATGCTTGCGTAATCACAAACTCTCTGTTCTTCCCGTCCCCTCTCTCGCTCCAGGGGACGGGAAGAAGAGAGACCCTGGGAACGAGGTTGCCAACTAACGAACGGGGTTACACAATGATACGACGAACGAACTAACAGAAACAAAATGCGAACTTGTTATGTTGTCAAAAACTATCACTACTAACTGGAATATTAACTACTTGTGGTCCTCCCAACGGAGAGACCCTAATTACGACTTATTCTTCTGCTCTTTCTTCTTTTCAACAATAGATCTATCACGGACTGGAAGTAATCTTGATTTGAAGGCACATATTAATTTACTCGCACGTGGCATATTGATACACAAGGGCAGTTGCGCATGCACATACTAAATACTTAAAGAAAAATATGCAGAAGCGGTAGCGGTACCTCTGGACATTTAAGCCTGAGCGGTGTACCATGACGAGTCTCCCCGAGATTTCGGCCCGCGGATCGCTTATACTTGCTACTTTCGGATACCTATCCCCGATAGGCAGTGAGGGAGAGAAATGTCGGCCCCTAGACCATACGTGACAAATCCCTTACGTACTCGTAGCTCAACTCCTTCTGCTTTATACTATGATTTGGAGCGATATATATTTGAGACTATAGTTGTCATGTATTCCATATGGTAAGGATATTTTTTGGTACTAATTTGTAATAGACGGAGTTGGCGCATGCGCATTTACTAAGCATGACAAAACAGCAAAAGGAACCACGCATTTTCCGGTAAACCTTTAAAACGCTGTCGCTTTTTCAGACATATTTTGTTTTGTTTTATTGTTTGAATTCCGCGCGAACAAACGAGGACATTAATTTCGCGTATACAATGACATTAACGTGTCTCGTTGGAAAGGGGATGGACAAAAGAACTAAAAAGTTATTCAAAAAGAGCAATAGCTCCTAATGAACTAGTGTTAAAAGTTAGAAAATGTTTGCTGCCTTCAGGGACTCTCCCGGACATTGGTTGGTTACAACTGTTTCTTTTTTAGCTGTTATATTCCCATAAGCATCTGTTCAAAAAGGTTGTTGTGAAAGAACAGCAACATGTAAAATCGCTATGGAGGTGTAGAACGTCCACATTTTGTTTCGTTTTGTTTTCCTTTAGTTGAGTTTATTCCGGTGTTAAAAATGCAGTTTAGTCGATTGAGAATGAAGAATGTTTAGACCTAACAGAGAATCCAGCTGTCCGTAAAGTACATACTTTATACGAATCAGTTATTTGAAACCAAAGGAACTACGTATAACGCAATGCTTCACCTAAAAAGGTACTAATAAAAGTACAATTTTCCAAACTCCAGTTGAAGATCAGTGAATAAAACGTTCATGCTTGCGTAATCACAAACTCGTGCACACTATATGTGAACTATATGTCAACACCGGATCACCAGAGTGTCCGTAATAAAGAGGTTAAGTTTATATGACTTCGCTCTCTGGGGCCGAGATTTAGTGTCCGTTGTCCTTATTAGAGAGGGTCCGTATTATAGAGGGTTTTTTTTATAGAAAACGGGTGAGAATTTTTTCGGGACAAAGGGGATTGTCCGTTATAGAGAGGTGTCCGTATTAGAGAGGTGTCCGTAAGGAGAGGTTCGACTGTAACTCGGATTCTTATACTTATTAGAGGTACAGCAAGAATATAAATTATAGGATTTGCAAACCGCAAGGGAAAATTAAACAGTGGTTTGAAAAAGAAAAATGTAAGGTTTTGTGTGAAAATCACTGGATCGTGACAGGAAGGGTAAAGCGTCTTTCTTCCATAAAAATCATTTAATTTTCAACGTCCATAGTAACGATATGAGCTCGAAAATTCACATGGTAGTACATGTGAGACGCTTTTTTCATTTGTGGGAAAATAATTTGCTTAAACTGGCTGAATAAAGGATGTCACCAGGGGCGTAGCGTGGGATTTTGAAGATGTACGCACGAGAATAAATTTTTCCAAAGCGGCGAAGGCGGAGGTTCTGGGGGCATGGTCCCCAGAAAATTTTGAAATTTAGGGTCTCGGAAATGCCATCTCCTGGTTTCTCTGCGGGGCATTTTCAATAAATAATGCGGCAAAAATTCAGTAGAAAGTTGTCTATTTTAACCATTTCCCTAGTGTTTTCTGTAAGCTACAGTGTTACGAAAAGAAAAAAAAATACAAAAAACAACGGAGACAGGTCACAAGCAAAGGGCGAGGGGTCGACCGTTAAGATGGGCAAACTTCGTTACCACACTGTCAATATCCACGTTCTTGTGTTTATGTATATGAAGGATTGCTAGGGAGCTTAATCTTTCGTCCGTCATCGTACTTTGCAGAGACGATTTTAGTCGCTTCATACTACTGAAGCTACGTTTGTCAGTGCATGTTGATACAGGATAAGTTAACAATGTTACGAGAGCAACATATACACCGGGATAAAATTAGTGGCCACCACTGAATGATTAATGCTTGGATAAAGCGAAATCTAATAAAAAAAGCCAGTACCATGTGACAAATATGCAATTATCAGCCAGCAAATTTAATGAGAAAAACGTTTTTAGGCAGTTCCAAAAAAAGAATTTTTTTTCTCAGATGTCAGCTGTACGCACGGGCGTACGTGCGTATATGGACGCTACGCCCCTGGTCACGTGACGAACTGTTTACTGAATGCAAGGTGGCCACCATGGGCGCGCATAGGTCACGCAACAAATGCAAGTTTATAAGGGTTTTGACTCGTTTCCATAACTCAAACTGCCCTTCTGAGCCCACGGTGGTTACCGGGTGGAGTGAGCACCCGCCAACCAAACCATGTTGTCACTGCCCAGCGGTAATCCTCAGAAGGCTGCTTGAGCTATGGAAACAAGTCACTACCGTTTATAAGGGACCTAGTTGGGCCTCACAAATCAATGCGTTTTGTATTCAAAAAAACATTTCAGGTACGTACAATGCCTTTGAGTTTATGTTGCTCAAGAACTGCAAATCCTGGTATTCTTGTGCACATTTTTGATAGCATAAACTATATATCCCACTTATGAGCTGAAAGGTTGTTGAAGTTCATTAACGCGAGGTTGTCATTATGAGTACGCTATTTGAGCTTTGACATGAAAACGAGAGATAGAGCTTATTTAAGTGTCTTAAGTTGACCTCCTTGAAACTTACTGTAGTTTCATAAATGGTGGATAGACTCAGAAGCTCATATAAATTGCACATAAATGCAAACGAGTATTTTCTCTACTTTATGTTCTGTATCAATGAATTGTTTCGAAATTTGTTAAAGGCGAAATGTCACTTCACTTCTTCAAATTTCTGCTAGAGAACAGGAAAACTGGCTTCAAATGGGCCAACTGGAAAACGAGAATCCGAGAGGACGAGAGGCATCGGCTAAGCTACCAGCAACTTCAATGATGTGTCGAATCACTTTTCATAATATAAATTAACAATTATTCGCCAAGGCGAAGTGAATATTCACTGAGCCTGAGGCGAATGTTGCGTGACCTATGCGCGCCCATGGTGACCACCTTGCATTCAGTAAACAGTTCGTCACGTGACCAGGGGCGTAGCGTCCATATACGCACGTACGCCCGTGCGTACAGCCTGAGGCGAATAATTGTTTTAGTATAATTTTCAGCGGTGAATATAAGAATTCGCAAAACAACGAGCTAAAACACGATAAAAAGGCACGAAAAGTTCTTGCTTAGCTTAGCAGCCGCGCCACGAAAATGTTATATTTACCGGGCAGCGCGGTAAATATAACACCGAATTCTTATATTCACCGCTGAAAATTATACTAACAATATTTATAAGGTGATTGAAAGATTTCCGCTTTGTGATGCTTTGGATAGTAAACAACAAATCATGAAATTGAAATGCCATTGAAATTACATCAAAAAAATGTGAAGGAATGGTATGAAAAAATTTAAATAATTTAGTACTTTGTCCGAATTGACAGTTGCTTAGCTTGTGGGAGAAGACGGAGAAGTGTTTCACAGCCCGAGCACATGTTGCTTTTGTTATGTTAAACCAAAATCTCAAAGTGTTTTATATTTTTAGGTCCAACGTCACGCCGCTGCCTTTTATTCGAACGCACCATGTCCTTGTTTCTTGGTGGGTATTTTCGGTTTGATTCGCAGGCGTTATTCTTTTCCAGTGCGTTCGTGTTTGATTGCATATGTCTACTCGGAAGCTCAGTTTCTCTTAGCGCGTGTTTATCTTTATTGCGGTTCTCCGGTACTACATTTACTGTTAAGGTTTTTAAGGTCCAGTTAACTAACGTCGCAATATAATCAGTCGTACCACCCCAGTCGTGCCTAGAGTAATCTTTCCTCACTGCTCATGCTGGCTTGTCGAAACGAGCGCTGGTCAAGGGGAACGAAGACTCTGGACACGACATTGCCAACGTCGCGGAATCGAATCTCACCTCATTCCGAGTGAAACACGCACTTCGAAAAGGATCTGAACAGTAATGCGCTTATCATTGTTAAGCCCGAGAGGGGGTGGGGAAGGGGGCGTGGAACCCGGGCATGTGTGGGCATTTGATTTTTTGATCGGAACCTCAACCCTGGTTCGTAAAAACGTTTTCCAATTAGGTCAAATGTCCTTATCCGGAGACAAATTATATTGGATATCGGACTATATAGAACTCCACACTCTAAAGGGACGTTAAAGTGTCATTATTGCCTCATATAAAAGTTGTTCTTATAAACCAAAAAGTCAAACATCCCTGCCTAGGGGCCCAGACTCTCAGTCAAAATCCCGAAGGTGGAGATAGCAAAGGAAATGAATTGCCCCACATATCCCCGTGGTCACCCTCGGGCTTAACTCTGACATGCGCAAAATCGGCTGGAGCAAGGATGGGTGAGGTAAGAATAGTATAGAAAAGGTCATCCCAGTATTAAGCTTATAAGAAACTTAAGGAGCTACAAAAACCCGGAACACGACTGGAACCCACAACTCTCTTTGCTGCAGAGCGCCCCCTGCGCTTTACCAACTACCGCTGACCAGTTGTCTCAATTGAGAGTGTACTGGACTTCCTTTGGGGAGGTCGCGGGTTCGAACCCCGGCCGGACCAACCCTCAGGGTCTTTAAATAACTGAGGAGAAAAGTGTTGCCCTTGTAGTTATATCTGCATATGGTTAGACTTTCTAGTCTTCTCGGATAAGGACGATAAGCCGGAGGTCCCGTCTCACAACCCTTGTTCATTAACGCTGTGGGATGTTAAAGAACCCACACGCTATTCGCAAAGAGTAGGGCACGGAGTACCCGGTGTTGTGGTGTGATCTTTCCAGCATGTGGTCGGCTTGGCAGGATTAGCTTAAAGGGCTTCTGTGTGAATGAGACCACAACTGTGTATAACAGCCAGAAGTCAGGCTACTTAACTAAGTGCTGGAACCTGACTCAAGACCACCTATCTAGATCCAGGCTCTTCAGGAAAAGGACCAACTAGGAGCCAGCGAACGAAAAACGACGGAGACCGAGAGCCATGCCATTGGTCACCTCAGTCGTACGGGGTACAATACGAACTTGCAATTGATTAGCTACCAGTTTGTGCTGCCGTGATCTTGATGGACAGCACAGTTGGTAGAACTGTTTGCAGCGCGTTCGCATGCTCATGGGTTAACGCTTAAATTTTTTTCATGTTTCACAGCAAACATTTAATTCGGTTAGTTCACTGCAATGAAATCATGGTTTCATTTCCGCATTTCGTGATTTCACGGTATCAGTGGACAGGTGCGAATGTCATAAATGGCATTAAGTTTTGAGTTGTTTTGAGCGCGGTTTGGAAATATAAACGAAATTACCATTTTTCTGTGGAGTTGAAAAATTAACCTAGGTAATTAATTTTTCTGCCCCAAGGTTATCTGCATGTTGCAAAGTGTTAAATTCCTCTTTTGCCCGCTCAGGTCGAGTGATATTATTTCTGGTTGTTGCGATACAGATGAAGAATTCGCTATCATTTGGTGGGTAAATATATAGCGTTATCAGTATACACGCCCTTATTTTGTATTAGTCATTATAGTTACTTTTCTGCATGATTTTCACGAACTTGATTGGTCAGCTTGGTGGAGTCCTTTAAAGTGCCCCTGGGACCAAAAAATCAATTCATATTTTTCCTGGATTTCAAAACTATGTTAACAAAACAACAAGTGACCCACGTTTTTAGCCTTGATTTCAAAAAGACACCTCTTTATTTTAACTGCAATTTTCCTATTTAATGGTCCGCCATTACTAACATTATGTTCTTGAGAGAGCTGGATCGAGGAGAAAATGACGTCAAAGGCTCACTAGTTTAAGAATGCAATACGTGTGTACGCCGCAGAATTAATATGCAGCACGGGGGTTTTGGGCTTTCAGACTTTTAAACTCACGCTTTGCATATATAATAAGCTGCGTTCACACGCTGAAATTAAGCTAGTGAGCCTCTGAC
>BLFK01000113.1:427098-437775 GCA_014634185.1 Astreopora myriophthalma | reverse complement strand
TGTGTCCCTTTGAACTTGAAATTAAGATGGCGGACGAGGACGAAATCTTTCGAAAATTTCGTCGTAAAACTCCAGAATGAACTTACGCGTTACGTTATTTTGTTTGTTCTTAAAGACAAAACTGAAAGCATATTTCATCTGCCGTAAAATGTACATATGCTAAGCCCTCAGAATCGGGTCCTTTTTATCCTGTACATTTTCCGCATAATGTTACATGGAATTTGTGAAAAACCTTCAAAGCTTTCTTCAGTCGTATAATAAATCTCTTATTAACCAAGCTTGCTCGGGACCGTACTGGGAGAATATCGGCGCTCGGTCCGTACTGTCAAGACCTCGGGCCGATATTCTCCCAGTACGGCCCTCGCGCTTGGTTAATAAGATATATATAAAATCTGTCTTCATTTCAAATTTTGTTGTCTTGATGAGTTTAGACTGAATTGAAGCCATGTGAGATCATTCATTTCATCTATACATATATCATGAATTGAAAGGATTGAGATTTTCATCTCAATTAACAAAGTAGCACCGTGTTTATTATTTTGTTGACAGTTTGATCTAAAGGGATCATTTAATTTGTTTTATTTTGTAGTTTGTCCTTCGAATGTGATTTCCAACGGAACTTCAGGATCCCTCACAAGTCCATCTTACCCAGAAAACTTCCCTAACGACTTGGAATGCTCATGGAACCTAACAGGACCGGCAGATTCTCGACTAGTGCTATTATTTCGCTTCCTCTGTCTTGGTATCTGCACAAATTTTGCGTCACGATGTGCATGCGACAGTCTGACTATCAGCGACGTATTCAAGGCGAGAGAGATCTGCCCTGAAACTGAGCTAATCCCATTCATTTCGATAGGAAACAGAATTTCTTTGACATTTGTTACGGACGCACAGTACACCTCTGAGGGATTTTTGGCTAAATATGAGAGTGTGTCCCTTCACAGAGGTTAGTCAGTTCGCAGTTAATGTGGCTGCTCAGATCGTTCATCCAGACGAGTGCGATCTACGACGCGAAAGCCACCCTACGCTTTGCCGCTTTCATTTGAGCTGGCTGCCATGATATTAGTTGTAGGCTTATCATTCAGTGTTCTGTGTCGTATTGTTACTATTATCATTATTATTATTATTATTATTATTATTATTACCTTTTTTAACTTAATTTACACCATAATACAACATAATAACGGAAACCATTCCTAGGGCCTAGGGTTAGAATGAGGTAGAAGTCTATTTGATAGAGAGTGCCTTTCTTAGGATGTGAGATGTTCTAAGTAG
This sequence comes from Astreopora myriophthalma, assembly GCA_014634185.1. Lineage (NCBI taxonomy): Eukaryota > Metazoa > Cnidaria > Anthozoa > Scleractinia > Acroporidae > Astreopora > Astreopora myriophthalma. The sequence continues at coordinate 436,500 of BLFK01000113.1, read as the reverse complement.
TGTGATCTTCTGTAGTTCTCCAACCCTTTTTTTATTAGTCCAAGTGCTTCTATCATTACCGGAATTGTTGTGGCTTCATCCCCCACATTCTTTCAATTTCAATTTCAAGGTCTCTTATTATTATTATTATTATTGTTATTATTATTTTATATATATATATTTTTTAGTATTTTTTACTACGCATTCTTAATTATTGTAAATAGATTTCTTTAAGTACTATCTGATATATGTATTTGAAAGATATTGCGATTTTTATATATGACCGTTTGTAAATAGTTTTGAATTATTGATGGAATTTTTAAATAAAATTCAGTTACTAATTATTATTATTAATATTATTATTATTATTATTATTATTATTATTATTATAAGAGACGAGGACTAACCACATAGTCAAGGCCATACAACTATTCATTCAACTGTTTAAGGGTGCATTCTTTAACGGAGTACTATTTGATTCATTCCTCTTCCGGTTTTAAGATTATGATGAGAATGAATAAGTAGAATAAGGTTTTCCAGAACGGAACGGGTATTCGGAAACAGAATAATTTTCGACACACTGGTGACCAGGGGTATTTACCATTTACACCGTGGAAAACCGGCAAATTCCGGTTGGAACGTCAAATGGTACTTTTCAAAAATTATGATTCATTGGCATAATGAGTGTCTTATTTCTGTTCTTTTTGGGCTTTCCTGTTGATACCAGTAAGTTTTACACGTTATTCAGCTTTTATTAGGACAAGCGGCATCATTCAAATTAAAAGTTGTACCTAAAATTTCCACCTGGATGGTGGAATTCCGCGTATTTCGAGCTGAGTAGAAAAACCGAATTCTCTTAATTCCGTGCATTCTGCCACCGGGAGCCAAATAAACAGAATCCGTGATAATATTTCTCAGGATGCTCTCAGATGACGCAACTGACAAACACGAGCGGGTGGTTTTCCAGCCCAGGCTTCCCTTCCAATTACCCTGGAAACGTACAGTGCGGCTGGAAGATATCCATTCCGTCAGGTTACAAGATTTATCTCACATTCCTGGAGTTTAACATTGAAGACTGTGGAGCGTCTTGCACATGTGACTATGTTGAGGTAAGATCCCCTAGACACCTGGATAACACGCTTTTGAGAGGAATAGTATTTGGCAAGAGCGGATGAGTTGAGAGAAATTATGTCCCATACATGGCCCTCTTTCGATGACAATTCTTTTTTTCAATCTGTTTTGAGTACGAGGTCGTGAGAACAGTTATCTAAACAACGGATTCCGATTGGTCCTTCTTGTGACATATGAACCACGAGGTCATGGAGCTGAGGTTAAAAATAGCCTCCAGTACGAGTTGCGCGAATGTTAAAAATAGATTGAAAATAACGATCAGGGGGCATAGCGATATGTTGTCTCACCTCATCCTAGCTCCCTTGTCAGTTTAGTAAAACTGTCATATCACCGCTGCATTTTAAGGCTTACTTTGGAAGCTAATGTTTGTTAGGAGATTGAGGACACGGCAGCCCTTCGTAATTCAAAAGAAACCATACCACATTAACTTTCTATATCTATATAAAATCTTCCGGAAGTTTTTTTGATTTAGAATTTCTGGTCAAATTTTCGATTATGAGAAAGGGCATAAAGTTATTTCTACACCCTCACCAAGCAGGAGTATACAAATATTTTTTGTTACTTATCCCCTATGATGATCTTCTGCAAAGCTCCCATTTTACATTAAAGTTCTTACAGCCGCCCTAAAAGGTGGCCTGCGAGAACCCGCCATCGTTCCCTACGCCACGGCTTTCTTTCTGTCACGAGGGCATTTTGGTGGTTCAGTGTGCCTTCGGACATGCTGGTCCTGGCATTTGAAATTCCCTCCTTTTGAACATTCATTCTAATCAACCTTTCGTATTTAAATTTAAAGAGTTTTTCTTTCCAAAACGCCCACGATATGTTTAATTTGTGGATAACCTTTTACTTGTCTTCAATATATAATTATTATTATTATTGTTAATTATATTATTAATTATGAAACTTGATAAGCTGAAAAGTTCGGATATTTCCTGCTATTCATTATTGAATCATTCACGGTTTTCATGTAAAGCGTTATGGAAACTTATTGTGTGAGCTCTATTTAAATTATTAGTTACGAAAATTGATTTTATGAACTGAAGAAATGATCCTCACACCTTCTGGACAATTTAAGCAATTGTCTCTTATGTGCACTTGAAAAATTCAAGTGACTCCAACGGCATTCGAACCCACGACCTCTGCGATGCCGGTGCAGTGCTCTTACCAACTGAGCTATGAAGCCACACAGTTGAGAGCAGGTCAATTTGTTGGGTTCATGCGTGTTTTCCCGTGTAAGGAATGGTAAATGAAAGAAATGATTTGAATGATAATTGAAAGTTCTAACACGGCCGACTGGACTTTATTCTGTACATGTATCAAACATTCGCTAAATAAAGCTATTAAATGTAACAGGTAAAAACGACTTGTCGACAGAGTTGCCAACATTGTCAAAACAATTGTCAAAACGACTTGCCAACATTGTCTTTTGTCTCCGGAGCGTATCACGTTACATGGCTTTAAACCGTCTTTCCTTTTTTAATTTAAAAGGTCAGTCTCGTCAAGTCGCAATCCAAAGAAAAGAGATGTGGATCTCTAGCCTCAGGAGGATGGCTAGTAAGAAATGTCATAAACGACGACATTGTGGTGACGTTTAAATCCGACAGTCAAGGATCTGGCAAGGGATTTGAAGCTATGTACTCTCTCATACCACAACATACCTGTGGGTATTCATGAGCTTTCGGTTCAAGCACTTTGTTCGTGTTTCTTCTATGCCTTTCAGTTGTTGTTATTCTGTTTCTTGTTTGTCTCCTTGTTTGTTTTCTTGAATCAGTGAACGAACGATGAATAGGCCATTTCCGAGTTCAAGTCAGCCGGCTCTTTTTCAAAGCGCGAGTCTAAGGGGCTGTTTACATGGAGGGAGGAAGATCCTAGCACTAGCAAGATTCTAGAAAGCGAAAGAGTTTTCCCTTTGGTTTACAAGTAAAAATTTCGGTTGCAGTTATGGTTCATAATTGGTAAAAAAAAAAAAGCTGCTGAAAGGCCGGAAGCCGCCATGTTTGTATGGTTCTTTGTCCCTAGTTAGGATCTTCCGAGTGAATGCAGTTTACATGGTGTTCGAAATCTTCCTAGTGCTAGGTCTCTCAGCTAGGAAGATCGTAGCGTTAGGGCCAAGTACAAGTTTTTGCATGTAAACTGAATACAGAAGACATACGGCGTTAGGACAATCCGCCTCCTAGGATAGTAGGGAGCCTAAGCAACGACGACGTCGACGACAACGAGAACGCCACAAAACAATAGGTTTAAGAGCAAAAACAATAGCTCCGCACGCTCTGCACGTGCGTTCTGCATTTTGGTAGATTTATTTGCCGTTCTCGGGTTAAGAATGACGTGAAATGACTGTGGAGGACGTGAGTTCAAGACGATAAATTTTGCATTGTTTGTCTGAACATTAACGGCGTTCATACCAATTCTGTTCCTGGAGAGTTAGCAATTGTTTTACACGCGGAACGAGTTGGAATAAACGCGAAGTGATTATAATAACCCGAATTTATGTTTTTTTCAGATGACGTTGTCGTAGCCGTCGTCGTCGTGCTTGCTTAAGCTCCCTATTCCTAGTGCTAGGATCTTCCTCCCTCCGTGTAAACAGCCCCTAAGTGCGAACATTTTGTGATGGTAATTATTTTTGCTTTGCATATGAATAAAAACTAATTTTCACAAGAAAGACTTCGCTCTTAGACCCGATCGCTCATTTTGAAAAAGAGGCGGAAAGTGAACTCGGAAATAGCCTATTACAATTCCTTATTACCGTCTTAACTCTTGATATTTCGACCACATAAGTCACCAATGGAGTTCGTCTAAATATGCACTTACTTTTCTCAGGGGATTCAGTTCCTTCCGCGTTTTGCCCTGAGAAGGAACCGGTTACTACCACTGTGGAGGCAATAACTGTTCGTGACAGCCAGGACAGTAGTGACAGTATGCAAACAGGTGTGTGAAAACGTAATAGTGTGTTGTTTCATTTCCTGAACCGCTGAAGACAATACGTTTGAAGCCATATTGTTGGATTTCATTCCCTGGGTGCCAAAAGTCTTTGTTACTGCTTACTCTTTGCCTGGAAATGTAGTAGCAAGCTCGGCAACGAGAACTACAGCATGATGCAGTGGGGTATGTGGCGTGCCGATAGAAAAGGACTTTCTGCGTCTTAAATTAATTAGGAACATCTCAAAAGGTACTAGAAATGTATAACACAGTTGGTTCATACATAAACTGTGTGTATATCGAGTTATGGTGCACTTGAGAAGTTTAGAGAGGACCTTAGAAGCTAGAGTTACTCGATCCAAACTTCCCACGTTCATCATCACCCGATGGAACGTATAATCACGCTAGGGAAGCCTTTTAGTTGTATTGGGGCTGTTCCGGAATAGGAGTATTCGGAAAAGGCGAGACTAAGTATTACTGACAAGCCGCAGGTTTCACGATCATTAACGTTGTTTACCTCCTAGTCAAGTGGAAATGAGAACAAGTGGCTGGCTCCTTTTATGTCTTAGTGTCTTCTGTATAGGCCAAACCTTACGGCCTAAAAGTGCATGTTTACGGTCAAGGTCATGGGCCGGTGAAGGCAAGCAATAGATTCCGCACACGGCAAAGCACATAGAAGACACTCAAGTCACCAGAGGTCTTTGTCGCTGATGTAAATTATAACCGTAACACCCACAGCAGAGTCAAATCGGGTTGAAAAGTTGTAATTTCCACTTTTCATTTCAGGAGTTGCAGGGCGATCTCCTGAGGTTTCCACTTCTGCAGCCATTGCAGTGGATCCAGCCACAAAGGGAAATTTTGCAGGAGGAGAACGAGGCGATTGGAGAAGCATTTCAAGTTCACTTGCAATTTGGGCATTCATTGTGCTGTATCGTTTACCAGGATAAAAGGGACATTCAAGTGACAATGCGCAGGCGCAGTATTCCCCATGACTCGACGGAGGCCATACGTTTGCTTGGGGGCAAGTTGGAATTCCATTCAAATGAGTTGCGAATAATAATCTCGGTCACGGTGCCATGCTGTGGAAATTTTACACAGCATGGAATGGCAATTCATATTTGGTGACAGGTGTAACTCATTTATAACAAGAACGGGCAGCTTAGCAGTTGTCCGTTTCGTTTCTTTGCCATTTCAACGATACTTTGTTTTGTTTAAGTTTGTTTGTTTTGTTTTTGCTTTATTTTTTCAAATAAAGAGAAATTACCTAATCAAGAATCGAACCTGGGTCATTATTAGAATAATAATGCACGTCAGCCACCACTACACTACCAAGTTGCTCATCCAAACGTCGTAAAGTTTGGGTATATAAGCATTCTATATAAAATATAAATGATAGCTGTTTATAATATCTAAAACTAACCCTAACTTCACCCTAGTGCTAAGCCTAAACACCTTAATCATTTTTTAGGCTTAAGAGCGCCACTCAGGAACTTTCACCCAAGACCATGCAAGATAAAAAAAATCGAAAATTGCCAAACTTTGTCACAATTAAGTACTACCAAAACCATTTATAGAAAAATATGTTTTAGTTTGTTCAGATAATTATTCTGCCTTTTCGGCGACTTTTTCAATTTGGGACCTTGCGAGCGAGTGAAAATGACTCAGTCGTCGACTAAGTCGTTTTCAATCGTCCAAAGTGTCGCTTTTTAAAATCACTCCACGAGAACTGCCGAAAGAGTAACGTGAAAATCGAAGCAATACCATCTAGCTAGAATATATCCCTCACAGTTTGACGCAATCTCGTACCCAGAGTTCTCGGGCTCTTTGGTCAGTGGGTGGGCGCCCGGAGAGACTCTGGGATAATGGCGCCATTTTCTCACCAAATCTGGGACGGGCTCGTGCAATTTTGGTCGTCTTTGAAAAAATTTACTCGTGCTTATTTATTCCAAATTGCACTCGAAATCATTTGATTACCTATACAAATTGTATAGTAACACTGAGTCAATCAAAATATTCGAATTTTTCCGATTATCCCAGAGTCTTTCCGGGCGCCCACCCGCTGACCAAATAGCCCGAGAACTCTGGGTACGAGATTGTGTTTGGCGCTGTCAAATGTATATTGTGGTCTTGGGTGAAAGTTCCTGAGTGGCGCTCTTAATGTTTCAATGTGAGCGTAATTTTAGCTGATTTAGTTGCAATTTCAACTACTTTAGTCTATTTATGAAGAAAGGCTTGGTTACTAAGAATGGCATCGACGGTTTACGAAACGGAAATAGGTGTCGGCTAATTGTGTCAGTTTTTGTGTCACCAAAATTGTACAATAATTGAGCGAGAAGTAAATTGATTGGATGTGACGCTATCAACCTTCTGTTATCCACGTGTGAGGTTATATAGTCGTGATAATAGCGACCTTCAGATCGGAGTACTAGTTTTCCCTTCTGAGCAAGCGCATTATGTTTTTAGGTCATTTGCTCAGAAGGGAAAACTCGTTCTCCAATCTGAAGGTCGCTATTATGTGCTCGTTGAGGACACTTTAAACAATAGAGGTATGTGATGTTGACATAGACCATCTGTCGGACGACAGCTGAACAACACCGTACTCCTTTAATTCATGTCCGTAAAGTTACAAAATATTATGTACTACTTTCTTATATTTATTCGCGTACGGAATGTTTCACCAACATTTTCAAAATTGATTACTACAGCCCAGTGCAGTCCAATTTCATGGCACTGGATAAGTTTGTTGTCTTTCAATCCTTGATTTGTTCATTTTCGCCTTTCTTTCTTCGACCATCTGGAAACACAGGCATCCCGCAGTAAACCAAGCCGAGATCACCAGCACAACTACTATTAGCACTGCTATATCAACCTCACACCCTTCCGTAGCACTACCTGTAAAATAAACAAATTAATAGAATCAAAATTGTTGAAGTTCTGCCTTAGTCAGATTTGAGATTTGAAGTAAGACAGAGCGTTTGAAAAGAAATCTGGAGACAATATTTCATATATAGTGTGACAAATTTTCGGCCTACTACTTGTAAATTATAAATGGCTTGGGTTTCAGTGTTTCCCATCGTAGTAATGAAAGTAAGAATTAAAAAAAAAGGAGTGGAGAGACCGGAGAACGCGTGTAAAAACTTGTTTTACTTGGAATAAATTAGAAAACGACCTTTCTTTCCTGCAAAATTCTGGAAGTTTTATTTGTCGCCGATCTGCGGTTTCAACCTAACTTATAGAATAGAGCAGAAAGTTGAGTTCACCACGATGTAGCAATAAGTTAGCATCGGTTTAACATCTTCATGTCTTGCAATAAATGAAAGTTGATTATTTACATGTAATGCGGCAGGCCATGATTAGGTGGTGGTGATAGTTGCTGTTTACTCGACATAAGCCTGGCCTTACCTTAACTCAGTGGCTTGAGTCGGATACGTCACATGTACAAAACTAAAATGTCATTTTGTTCTTTGAGCAAATAAGTCTACGCCTAAATGCAATGCGCCTGGTACAGCTCACATAATTTATGTTCCCTTAAGCTTAAAATGCACCAGCTACGGGAGTATTTTCCATTATTTCGTAACATTCTTTGGACTTGAAAGCCTTTTAAAAGGCCCCAGTGCGACAACGTGCACTGCATAATTCATGGGGTTGTACAGGCCTAGTTGAATCTGAATGTTTTTATAAATTACTGATCGTACAAGTGAGGTTTAATGCATGCGAGTGAAGTGAGCGAAAGCTATGTATTCATGACGGATAGCAATCTTCTTTCGTTCAATACCTAGAGTGCTAAGTTTACTGTACGAGACGGATACGAATGCGGCGCTCAACCTGTCCAATTTATGCAGGCAATCCAAACATTTCTTATGTTATTCACGGGCGTAAAGCCATTCGGCTGGTGCTTTACCTGCCTAAAATTGACACTACACTGGAACGCATGGGTATTCTGTTATAAAAATGTAGCCAATGTGTCAATTCAAGTTGGTACGTATATATATTGGAATACCAGGCTATGTGCGCGTGCGCAGAGGAAATACTGAAAAGAGAGGAAACCAGTAGCGGTAACTCTGGACATTTAAGCCTGAGCATTGCACCAAGACGATAACCCCGAGATTTTGGCCCACAGGTATACGGCAGGCGAACCTTTGGTGGACCTTCACCAGCTTCCGAATATATACCTATCCGATAAGCAGTGAGGGTAAGAAATGTCGGCCCATGCAAGTGGGGGACCAGGATGTGATTCAGACTATCCAGGGGAGGTAATAATACTGTCATTTGGCTCAAGAAAAAAGCTCCGGTCGCTTAGGTAATTAACCTCTCATGCGACTTAGCCAATTACTTTTGACAAAGTTGGAATGTTTTCACTCTCTCTGGCTGAACTCAAGTCTCTTTGAGAAATTGAGATTCAGAAGGTGTTGGGAAGTGCAATGAGACAGAAAAACAATGATTTTTTTTCCATATCGCGAAAAACTCTAATTTTAGGCCTAAGAATTTCGCCCGCTGGGATTAAATTCATTTTACAGAAATAAAGACTGACGAATCTTCGGTTTTGACGTCATTGTCTTGCTTTGCCCACGTTTCGTTTCTTGATTGGACATGAGCCGATTTTCCCGCAGACAGTGAGCGCTGGCTGCATGCGTCTGCTCGGCGTTTTTTGATTGGTTCATTTGTTTGTCTACGTACTTTGTGATTGGCCAGAGTAATTTACGTTTGTTTTGAGTGTTTCGTAAGACCGCGCAATATCGCAATTTATTACCATGGAACAGATATTTCAGATTTCAAATAACAATCGCTCTTGGCCGTCAACGAGAGACTATTAAAAAAAAAGCAGGTGTTCGCTGCCTCAGCTTTTATAACTGCTATTTGGCCACGCTTAAGGTGGCTCAAACCGGTTTCAACACTTTCAAGAAACTCACTTATTGGAACGATTTACAATACAACACTGTATCACGTATTAGCAATGTTGTGGTACCATATGAAACAGCAATTATTGCTGAATAAAAAGCGGTCATTATTGTGACGCAAGACGTAACCATGGCAACGGGAACGCCTTGTAAAAACACCCTATATTTTGGCTTTAGTTGCTCATATCTCCAAAACGAAGTCGGTGACCCCCATTTTTTATTGCTCGAAAGTGATCAACAGACCAAGATGAAACTTTTTGCAAAGTTTAAAAACATTCTGTGGAGCAGATTCAGAGCCACCTTAAAAATTAAAAAAAATTAAGGTGGCTCTGAATCCGCTCCACAGAATTTTTTGAAACTTTACAGACAGTTTTATCTTGGTCTGCTGATCACTTTCCAGCATTAAAAAATGGGGGTCACCGAGTTCGTTTTTGAGATACGAGCAACTAAAGCCGAAATATAGGGCGTTTCTACA
>BLFK01000113.1:413500-422992 GCA_014634185.1 Astreopora myriophthalma | reverse complement strand
CCACCCCACTTTTAAGCCAAAACAAATATTCATAAATTAAAAATGACAACATAATAAAACAAGAAAAAGAAAAGAAAAAACAACCAAAAGAAACAAAAAACAAACTTATTAAGGTATTAAATGCAATAAATAAATATAGTCAGTAAACCGATGAAAGTAGCATTTCCGAGACTCTAGATTTCAAAATGTTGGGGGGGAGCATGCCCCCAGACCTCTCTAGAGGCTCGCGCCTTCGGCGCTCGCTTCAGTGAACATCACCTTAAAAATTCTATTTTTTAGCCCCCCACTTCAAATTACGCTCCGCCGTCCCTGGAAAAGAAAAATTCAACGTCGTGTGCTGACGCTCTCCCCAAGCCGCTGATTTGGGTCATTTGATGTTGTTGTTTGGCAGAGAACGGCAAAGAAACGTGCCAAATTGTAAAACGCATGTGCAGAGCGTGCAGAATTACGACTGATTCGGACTTTTACAAGTTAAACCCGCTGTTTTGTGGTGTCCCCGTCGCTGTTGCCGTCCTCGTTGCTAAGGCTCCCTATAATAATAGTCCCACTGTGAAGCAACTAAACAACCTAAATGCACTGATACGGGATAACCACCGATTTCTTGTGCTTACCCGGGTTAACCATTTGCAGACGTTAGACCGAAAAGTAATACTTCTTTCTATGATTATTTTATTGAAGACGTTGAGTGATGGCCCGGCTGGGAATGGAATCGAACCCGAGTTAAATTTGGTAAACATGTCCATCGCCTTCTTAGGCTAACTTGGAAAAGTCTGGGTTCTTATTCGCGGGCTTTTACTTTGTCAAATTTTTAATATTATCGATGCCATCACCGTCGTCGACATCATCGTCGCTAGGGACTTTGAGATCTACAACGGCTACGCCCATGAAAACGTCAGTTTAAAAAAAATTGCTAGTTTAAGTTTTGCAAAGTTTTTCGTCATTATTCAAGTTCGTTCAATTTGCAAAGTTTTTCGTCATTATTCAAGTTCGTTCAATTTGTACGAACTATCCGAACTATCCAGGAACTGAATTGGGAAGAACGGTATTCAAACTAAGAAATGCAATCAAAATTCTCCATTGTGTGCTCGTGTTTTCCTTACAACTTCAAAATTGGTCATTTGACGTTGCAGATTGGCAGAGAACGGGGAAGAAATGTACCAGACTTCAAACGCACGTGCAGAGCCATTGTTTTGCTCATTGAAGTCTATTGTTTAGGGGCGTCGTCGCTGACGTTGCTCGCGTCGTAGATGTTAAGGTACCGCAAAATATTATGCTAAAGAGTACCTCTCCGAGTTTGGTCGCCCTAGTAAAAAGGTCCTAGATTTCCTGTGGAAAATTTCCTGACACATCTCGTAATTGTTATAGAGGAAATTAATTCTCTCTAACTCTTAATGATGTCAGTTTGCAGAAATGCCACTCAAATCGTCGCAAGCACAGGTCAATTAACCAGCCCTGAATTTTCAAGCCGTCAACCTTACCCCAACAACATGAACTGTGTCTGGCAAATTACCACTCCTCCCAAGACTCGCATAAGGTTCAAGGTCCACGATATGTCCATACAAAACTGTGGTGAAAACGGAACTACAGATACCTGCTTGTGCGATTTCCTAGAAATAAGAGATGGAAATCTCTCCAGTGATCATCTATTAGCCACTTTATGCGGGGCCGAACATCCCCGCGAGCTGTACTCAAGCGGCCGATATCTTTGGTTGAGATTCAAGTCAGACGCCACTTTTGCTGGCTCGGGATTTTTGGCTCGCTTCTCTTCCACAACCGTCGTAGAAGGTAACGTAAATTATTCCGCTGAGCGTAGCACACCTAAATCCAAAAGTTCTGCGATCAGCGAACTGAAACCATGGTGCATAAAAGGGTACCGGCCTCTAATGCCGGAGGTAACCCTGCAATGAACAGGTACTAAGTTCCGACGGTGTCTCTAATGTATCTTTAGCCTTCCCTTAGCTTAGCGTTAGATTCTAGGGAAAGTCTGTAAGCGATACCAACTAGATCTTACCAATTCTTTCATCCTTTTGTGATAGTGTGCGTATATCGAGTTATCCTGCACGCGGGAAATCAGAAGCTCAGTTAATAGTCTTCGACCGGAACAGTTCTAGCTTCTTGATTGCTCTTCAAACTTCCCGTGTGCATCATAACTCGATAAACCAATTATAGGTGGTTTTCAACCAATCTCTAGGGGCAGGGATCACAATGGTGAAATGTACAACTACTGGTGGACGAACAAAGAAAGCTAATGAGACATCTATTGTTTTCGTCCACCAACTCGGCGGCTATGACGTAACGTGAAAAGCACCCATTGGTTAAAGCGCGGTTTTCAAATGAGTGTCGTAAAACCAGAACCAATGTAATACAGGCCCAATCACATCCTGATGGAACACGTACACTCTTCAGCAAACCACAAAAACTGAGGTTATACACGACTTGGTTTACTGACCAATCCGGCAGGACGCAAAGCAGGTTAAGACGAACGGCGCCAAGTGCCGGAAAACGCGGGTGACTAATTATATAAGTCGCAACTGGTTTTAGTTTTGAATTTGATTGAGAAGGTCGCCCAAGTTTTTTGTTTTAGTCATAGCCAAAACTAAAGCGATTTCGTGATTACTTTAGACACTAAATCGAAAACTGCTCTATGACATTGCGAATGCATTTTCTGCGAATAAAGAGAAAGCTTGAGTTTGCTTGTGTCTTCAGGATTACGATACACTCGGGCGCGTCACAAAGTTATAACTGAATTTTCTTGTACTGTTAAACCAATCTGATTTTGCAGGATCTTCCTGTCCGGAAAGTTGGAAATACCCAATCAAATGTCCGCACGAGCTTAATCTTAACACCAACAAGACTGGAGCTTGCTGCTACGACAACGGTCCTAACTGTTGCAAGCCGGGAGGAAGACGATGCACTGACGAGGGGGAAAGCGAAAGAGACTACTGTCCTCGCCCAAACGATGACGAGAAGTTAAAATATTGCTGCATACAGAAAGGAGAGCCCTCTTGCTGCGCATCATCGGCTGTCCGCTTCAATTTTAGGTAAGTTTGGCGACTTCCAAAAATGACCAATAGCAGAAGTCCAAAGCCCAGAAGTCTCGATCTGGAATGGAATGCAGCCCATCAGCTTACAGTATCTATTCGGTTTAGAATGGCTGCTGCTAGATTTGTGCCATGATTTGCATTTAGCACGAACAATCCCTTGTGCGGCTCTTGGTTGAGGACCAATCAGACGCACTGTGGTTATCAGGGCCAATCTGATTGGGCGTTATTTGGCGGGACCTCTACTCTAAATTTAGATAATACCGTAAGCTGATGGGCCGAGGCCAAATGACAGGTCGAAACTTCTGGGTTATGGACTTCTGCCAATAGTCCAGTTTCGAATTCACCTTAAAAAAAAAAATCATAGGCGCCTTTGTACAGGGTTAACATCAACCTGAGGAAAAACGTCTACAAATACCACCAAGAGAGTGTTGAATCATGAAAGAAAACTTCACATGGAAGTGTGAAAATTCTCGCCGGTACACTTCAGGTTGCAACAGTTAGGACCGTTAAACCCGCTGGATAAAAAAATCATAGGCGCCTTTGTACAGGGTTAGCCTCAACCTGAGGAAAAACGTCTACAAATACCACCAAGAGAGTGTTGAATCATGAAAGAAAACTTTACATGGAAGTGTTAAAATAGTCATAGGGCTTTGAGCAACTTACAAAAAATGTCGAATCCCTCAAGAAAAATCAATTTAAATGCCGTTTGGAAATTCTCTTGCTGCATCACTGAGTTTTAGCTTTGAAGGCGTGAATTAACCTTAACTATAGATTGACGAAGGTCAGTGTTATTGCAGATTTTGAAGGCGGACACTTAGTTTTTAATCCTGAGAGCAGTGCCTGGAGACTTATTACAAAAACTTACCTTCCCTCCCCCCAATCATTTCTTTTTCTTGTTGCAACACCTCCCCCTTCAAACTGAAGACACTTCATTCCCCCTCCCCCCCCCTTAACCACCATGCCTTCCCCTTCCACATCCTCGCCATCGGTGACAATCGGTGACACTTATTGTATTGTTTGTGTTTTAGCATCATCGTTTTGGTCGGAGTTGTCGCCCATTCTTGTTATCACGGAACGACGTAAATGCGATGTGTAAATTAATTATAGTTAGGGATTTTATTGAAATTTACAAGTTTCTAAGACTGAGAACTGTAGCTATTGGCTAGGGCAAACACTTAAACGAATACACCAATTTCGATATATAAATTCTAATAAACAATTAACATGACTTTAAGGCCTTGAGGAATGTAATAAGTACCCGTATGAGTTTTCCCCGGAGTCTTGGGACGATGATTTTGTTTGAGGGAATTAATTATATATCGACTTTTGGTGACTTTTGTGAAAAGTGAAAATTGGCCTATTTTGTGATATTAGCTTTTTTTATTTTTCAAATTTATCTACCTTTTCTACAAATTGAAGAAACTCAACTTGAACTGAATAATTTTAATTTTGATTATTACAGCTGTTTAGTTACAATTTATTTAGATTTACTTATGATTTTGCCATCAATGTCTTAAAGGAGCTATGTCACCGTTAAATGGGTTTGAAAAGTTTAGCTAAACTTTTCAATTGTGTTGTTTGTAATCCGTGTCAATCTTCTCCATCCTTAACCATCCTTGTTCCTTTCTGGTTTATTATTATCTCTTTGGTGTTTTTCCACCTTTGTAAAGCATTATTTTCAGGTTTCCTTCAATTTAAAGGTAAATTTGTTGATGATCAAAATACCTCAAAATATTGTGACAGAGCCCCTTTAACAGCACGGCCTACCACTGCTATTCAGACAAGCTTTCCAATATGAATATACACGTTATACTCTGATATGTTGAAAACATCGTAAGATTGAAGAATTTCATTTGCTGATAATGAAAGATAAAGGAAACTGTCAAAGTGCATTGTTTGCTGTTGCTTGTCACATGTAATAATTGTGAGACTTGTTCTGATGCCACGAACGAAAAAACATGAAAAACTTATGCCTAAGTATTTGGGTTGTTGTCCTGTTATAAAAGACTACAGTTTTATTACAGTTATATTTGTAGAGATGAGAAAAAATAGAAACCGGCGTTCTTAACTGACTCTCAGCCTGAGGTATGTTCGCGCTTAAAATTTCGGTTCATCTCAGCTTTAACGTTCTTGTAAAAAAGGTTCATTTAAAAGGGAGTGCAGCGGTGATTGGATGAAGAATAGTCAGAAGGCCAGTCTTGAGCCGGCTAAAAGGGAGGGTCATAATGATCTTCATTTTCTAGTGTATGATTTTTCTCTGCCGATAATTTTTTTTCCTTGAAGCTTGTTAAATAACCTTTAAAATGAGATATAATTTGCCACATAACTGTGAATACTTGTAAAAGTAAAAGCTCTTATTTAAGAGCGATTTTTTTTTCGCGCGATTCACCGAGACAAGAAAGAGTTAAGTGGTCAATTATTTGGGTGAGTCAACTGTCCAAGTGCCACGAATTAAATTATAAAAATTAAACAAGCCTCTGTCAAAGACTGTTTCTGCTACGTGTTGAGTTTCTGAAACTTTCCGTGAACTTTGTATGTTTGTTACGTTTTGCAATTGGTGGTTTTGACCCAACATCACGGCGCCCATTTGTTTTAAAATCAATATCTTTATTTAATACGCACAGAAACGGGAGTACATACTAAACAGCTAAAGAAAAATCATAGTCATTTAGTAAAAGTACTACAAAAATTAACCGATAGAAAGAATAAAAACATCGCTAAAAACAGAATAAAAGTGAAGAGAGGAAGAAAATCGGTCTTCAGATTTATTTTAATATTATTTTTGAATGTTAAAGACTTTTGAAGACGTTGGTGTAGACTTCTAGACCACGAGTTAAATACAATCACTGAAACTTTTCTCTAACATTTTTACTAGAAACTTGAATAGACTAGACGAACAGCACTTAACTCACTAACGAAACTAACGAAGCCAATAAAAAAAAGGTTAAATGAGGCATTTGTACAGTTGGTGTCCCGGAATTTAACTCTTGTTTTTAGGCGGTGACGTGTTTGTGACATGGTTTGGTATTGAGTGTTCACTACACCGTGGGCTCAAAAGGGCAGTTTGAGTTATGGAACTGACTCAAAACCACAATTTTCAGTCTTTGTTTCTCGTGCCAGGCCTAAGGCCACGCACGACTCAAGATCTGCGCTTCGGTCGTGTTCTGTCGCCAAAAGTGCCGGTTTCAGCGCTTTTGCGCAACTTCGGGTGCTTTTGTAATCTTCATTCCAAAGCTCTTTCGCTTTTGTGCGCAGACTAAAGATCCGCGGTTAGGTAACGAGAATGGCCTGTGAGCAAGCTGAAACGTGCGTCACTGAAAAACAGCATACTAAAGGTGTTTGTGTGGAAAAGGACTCTTACAAAATAACCTCCAGGGCTGCGTTGTTATATCGCTAACCTTACTTCCAACGGCTCGGCCCTGGATTTCATTTTTGCGTAAAATAAGTTTTTAGACTGATAGTCTTGTCTTCTGAGGTAGATATTTTTCAATATCAAGGCATTTGGTGAAAAAAATCCGGCTTAACTACAGAATACAGGGCCACTTATTTCCATATCATTGAATAACAAAAGCTCCCATTGTTGTGTGTCTCGTTCTACAAAAGCTTCCAACTAATTTGCATGTGCTGGCCCTGTGTGGCCCTGTATTCTGTAGTTGCTCCAAAAATCCTCGATTGGCGAAGACTGTTACAGTCAATAAGATGGGCTACGCCGATTATTTGTGTCACAATTAGGTCGAGATTAAATCAACGGAGCACTGCACATTGCAGAATATTTGTGATTTCAGTCTTAATATGCGACCCGATTTCTTTCCTCTGTACGCTTTGTAACTTACAATAGGTGTCTCGCAGGTTTACTTTTACCTACTTTTTTTAACTTTTGTAAGTAAACATTAGACATTTGCAAATATAATCATATAAAAAAAATACTACAGCGAATCGAAACTAACGAGTTACAAAATGATAAGACCAAGCAACGAACAGACTTCACCGACTTGCGAACTTATGTGTTCAAAAACTATCACTGCCAAACAGAATATTAACTACTTGTTGACCTCCAAACGGAGAGACCTCAATTACAAGTTATTCTTCAGTTCTTTATTCTTCTCAACAATAGGTCTATCACGGACTCCAAGTAATCTTGATTTGGAGGTAAGGCCGCAGGCCTTTTGTACCAATCAATTTACTCCCACGGGGCAAAAATGCACGTATTGGTGCACAAGGGCAATTGCGCATGCGCACACTAAATACCAAAAAGATAATAGAACCAGTAGCGTCAAACTTGTGATTTCGCTAAAGCTGAAAACCTTTTAGTTTTTTTGTCACATGCTTGAATTCACATTTCCGTTTGCATAAATGTTAGAAGTTCCCTCGGGGAGCATCCCCCACTCCCACCCCACCCTCCTGGACTCTCTAACGACCTGTAAAGGAAATTACTCCAGAACAACGAACTGTTTTATTGGGAACTTCAACTTCAAGAAGATGACACGCAAGAAAGTGCAATTAACCAAACACAGCTGAAAGACCACGGAACTTGTGACACGGGGCCGCTACTCGACTGAACACCGCCCTTGGTGTTGCACAAATCTTCTTGACAGCACGCAACATTACACGACTTTCGTCCAAGAGACTCTTTGATGAATTGGCAATAGTCCGGTGCGCAAACTTCACTTGGAGAACACCCCATAGTCAACGTTTTGCTGCCATCATGTCTCTCACTCATGTAGGTAGAGCAAAAGATCTCCCGAGACGGGCAAGTCTGAACAGTTGTTCTACATTCCGTTTGATTTAAGGATGTATCGTATCGGCAATCATTGCACTGAAGGCAATCTGCTAAAATTACGAAACAAAGAGAATACAAATGAAAAAGCAATACACACTGGCATGTTCGGTAGCTTTTGTCCTTTCAAACGTGCTCTCAACCGACTCTGTTTTTATGCCTCAGTGGTAGAGAGTTGTTCTCTCACTGAGAATTCAATGAACCAGAAAGAAAGCCTTAGTCATAACTAAAATACCACACCAGCTATGAAATTGAAATGAAAGCAGGCTTAACGACTAACCAACACACAAGTTAAGAAAACGTTTTCTGCTAGATATTTACCTGCTGAATAACACAAACAAATATATACAAGCCCCGTCAAAACAGTTTTCATCTTTTCATCGTTAAATCTGAAAAGAAAAATTGTTTAAAAGATTTCCTTACCAGTGTATCGTTAAAGAGAGCTTCTTCTCAGTCTGTTGCACTGTTCATGGACTGAAGAAATGATCCTCACACTTTCTGGACAATTTAAGCAATTGTCTTTTATGTGCACTTGAAAAATTCAAGTGACTCCAACGGGATTCGAACCCGCGACCTCTGCGATGCCGGTGTAGTGCTCTTACCAACTGAGCGATGAAGCCACACAGTTGAGAGCAGCTGCTCTTGTCCAGAAAGTGTGGGGATCATTTCTTCAGTTCATGTCTAACTCGCACTTCATAATCATTTCTTTCATGTACTGTTCGTGTTTAAATGTTTCCTTCTCACATGTGTTTCGGGATGGGTGATTCTTTTAACCCCCAATCCGGGCCGTCGTTCATGTTCTATGCTTATTTTCTCACGAGCCATTTTACGGCAGTCCGCAAGGAAGGTAGTAAGACTGTCAGGTGGCTTGCGGCTCGGACTTCGGACTCCTGCTCTTTCTTACCTTGGTTACTACCCTGGGCCAGTTCTTTGAAGCGTGGTTAGCGCTAACCGTTGGTTAAGTATGGTATCAAGACCAATAGGTTGTCATGGTATTTAAGGCTGGTTGGCGCTAACCAAGCTTCGAGCAACTCAACCCAGCTGGCGATTACGTATTTCCCACGCATGGACAGGAAATTCGAGAAAGGACGACAAAAAAGATTGCTATCTGTAGCATAGGCTTCCTACTACCATTGTCAGTTAAGAAAAGCACTATGCAAGTTTGGTAACAAAGTTTTGACGTCCAAGCTACCGTGTTGTAAAGGCTAGAGTGCTCTATATCCAACAGGAACTCTTCGTCATTCAGTGATATTACGCCCACCAAAATCGTCCCAGGTATGATTCACAAACTGGATAAGATTAATGGCGATGTGTTTTTTTGTTTGTTTTTGTTGTTTTTTTTGCGTGAATTTTAGGTTTTTTAATCAAAGAGGCTGCTTTATCACTTAAGTCAGAGCCCGAAATATTACGGTCGGGAACGGAGCAAGTTGGTAATTTCAACCTCATAACTTTATAACCCGGCAAACGTTCGTTACGTCCTACTCAACTGAAAATCGTAGTAAGACACAGAGATTTCCTGCAATTTTCATGAGCAAGTGATCCCCGTTGTAACAGTTGCTGACTTCACCATACTATTGTTAACAAAGAATATGTTTATTCTACACCGTCAGCAATCGACAGTTTTAGGAAGTCCGTTGTCCCTATTCTGTAGTCCGCAATCCACGCTCCACA
>BLFK01000113.1:398500-401000 GCA_014634185.1 Astreopora myriophthalma | reverse complement strand
TCATAACTATCACAGTAATTACCTCAAAAAGTACCCTGGCATCTACAAAAAGGGGAACACAAATTTTAGAATGTCAGAAAATGATGTTCTTGTACAGCATACAAGAAAACTGTAAACAACGTTACATAAAAAGTCGGCCTTAGACTTACTGATATGGGGTGATTTGTTTTAATTTCTGTCAGTGTATTGCCCATATGCCCTAATTAGTTGACCAGGGTGCGTGCTTTCGATTGGGAAATCCGGATTTAGATCTTAAAATCCAGGGCCGAGTAGTTCGAAACCGCGTTAGCGCTAACTCTGGGTTAAGTCCGATTAAATCCTACTGGTTGTCATGGTATTTATCCGGGATTAGCACTGACCCTGCTTCGAACAACTCGGCCCAGGGGCCTGTTTCTCGAAAGTCCCGAAAAGTTCACGGGTCCGAAAAGCAATTTGTAAAACTGCGATCGCCTTTTCCCCAAAATCTGGTCTTTTAACATGCCTTAAAGATAAGAAAGAGAAACCTAATTGCAAAGTTTCAGGGCTGAAAACGTCTTCCGCTGCAAGATACGGAGGATGTTACGGCACCCGAAATACGCCCGAAAAGTTTCGGGGCTTTCGAGAAACGGGGCCCTGATCTTTGGATTTCCAACCGAACACAAAATCCGAAAACGGATTTCGCGATGGATTTCGGTTAATTGAAATCCATGTCGGGGAAAGGATTCAATTAATGAAATCTTCTGCGAAATCCTTTTTCGGATTTTGTGTTGGAATGGAAATCCAAAAGATCCGGATTTGAAGATCTAAATCCAGATTTCTCAATCGAAAGCACCCTAGCTTTCTTTCTCAATTTTCCTAGGAAAAAAACAAGATCCAAGTAAATTTTCCTTGACAAAATTTTAAATATCACATTTTTTTCCCTAAATATCATGAGATTTTCTAAGTACCTCAAAAAATATCCCGATATTGTGCTTAAGCCTCGATTTGCATGCGTCCGTGAATTGGCCTTATTCGGGAATAAGATTACGATGCTTTACACCTCAAAATTAGTCCTGGAGTGTTTTGGTGTTATCGGAATTCAAACGAGATTCTCAGCATCGTTTCCCTACAAAATGTTGTTGAGAAATCTCTCTTAACTTACCTCCCAAGAAAAATCTAGAATTTATTCCGTTCATTCTTACCTAGAACAGGGTCAATAGACCTAGTCGGCTAACGCATTGTTGTACTCAATTCAGATCTCCCGGGGCTAAGATTCCTTGTTTATTGTATTTGTGTTAAAATGTAGCATTCACATTTAAATGATACGGAATTACTTAGAACAAAACAATTTATGTCCAAAGGATTTGAATTGGGTACAACATTGCGTTAGCCGATTAGGTCTATCGAACGTGCCCTAAGACGAATGTACTTGCCGTCTACCCAAACAACTTGATCACGCGCGCACCAGTCTCCCTAAAGTTTCTGGCGTGCGCAGTTGAGCGTGTTCCGTAAATTGCACATCGCAGAATATTATGGTATTTATCAGTCGATTAAAAGGCCTCTCCACCCGAAAGGACCCATAAACTCATTCCCGTGCTCAAGGAACAAGATATTTTCAGCAGTAGAAACGTTCTATTTCCTGCTTACATAAGGCTGCGTGCAGACGGGCGCAACTCCCAACATTGTAGGTCCAAGAATTTTAGTACGATCAAATGTATGTTTAACACGGGCAAACATGTGAGTGCGACAGTTATATGAATAGTCAGCATACCAAAAATTATAGACATAATCCAACTGAAAAATAATTTACGTGTTCAATTCACGAGTTTGCTCACAGAGCACTTTGATCTTGCTTAGTTTGAACACCGTTCACTCCAATTCAGCAAACTGGATTATTCACGAAAATATTTGGAAACCGTAAACTAGCAGTTTTAACTGACGTTTCCGTGGACGTCGCCGTAGTAGATGCTAAGGTCCCCTAAGTCCCTAACATTGCAGCTCAAACAACAATAATTATAACATAGCAAGTAAATTCCCAATGTTACACGCTGATGACGTCAGCAAACAAATGCCTCGCGGAAAAAAAAATCCCGCCAGTGACTTCAGCAGTTTGTATTTATATAAAACCGGGGAAAACTTCCGCAAAAAAGTTAAACTGAAACATGGCAACAAACGAACCGGTTGATGAGGGAGATCTGCATTCTTTTTCTTTGGGATTGGAGTTTTTAACTCCGCGACTAGATTTCAGATCTTGTCGAAAGCGTTCGACGCCATACATCACAATCTTTTATTGTCTAAACTTGCAGCGGTCATGGCTGTTAATTGGTTCAAATCGTACCTCTTCAGCAGGAAACAAAAAACTGCGATAGCCAATTCTTTGTCATCAACCAACTAACTGGGCTACACAATGATACGACGAACGAACGAACAGAAACAAAATGCGAACTTGTTATGTTGTCAAACACTATCACCCCTAAATGGAATATTAACTACTTGTGGTCCTCCCAACGGAGACACCCTAATTACGACTTATTCTTCTGCT
>BLFK01000113.1:384594-396308 GCA_014634185.1 Astreopora myriophthalma | reverse complement strand
CTTTTGCCGCAAAAGCCACACATCCGAGTTGGAGTGGAATTGCGTTTTCAGCGCTGTGGCGAATCTGTGCGCATACTAATGTATTGGTACGAATCGAGAAAAACACAGCATGGCAATTGAGCTTTCTGCATTTCGGAGACGCGAGGCCGCGATTAACAGTAGTTCAGTGTGAGGCGTAAAGAAATGCCAATAAAACAGACGCAGGCGAGTCAGAAAAAATAGCCAAATAAGAAACGGTGCGACAATGTTGTTGTGCAATATCGAACAGGAGAAAGTGTGATTTGGCCTAATAACGTGAAATATGTATTTGACACAAAAAGATGTACTACCAGATTCAAAGTACGAAAAGCTATAAACAATAAGTTTGTTTGTGTTTTTATAACCTGTAAAGTCTATCGAAATTGGATGCTTATCAAATTTACTACCGACATTATCGTGGGCCAAGAAAATCGATCGTTATCCGAAGTTCTCCGAAAGCCGCTTCGGTAAAATCAACTCTATCCATCAAAACGATAGCATTGTAGCTACTTGCGCATGCGCAGTTGTTACAAAAAGCAGAAAATGATACGCTGTTTTTCTGCCGATTAATTTCATAAAACCAAAATTTAAGTGCCAGAGAGGAACAATTTCGTTGAGGCGACTTGCAATTACAATCCCTTTGCGTAACACCAACTTGTTTAAATCATCACCACAAGAAAGGTAAAAATATTGAAATTAAAGCATACTTGCCAGAAAAATTAATTACATAATCTTGCTTCCCGTCTAGAGGAGGATGGATGTACGTCCTCCAGCGATGTTATTAACACTGAGTATACGACAAAGCCAATACAGAACAACATTAACTTGAACTTACAGTGAAGCGGCCTAATGATGTTCGCTCTTATTATCTTTTCGGTGGCACAAAATACAGTTCCAATATTGCGCATCGTTTATAGTTGGGCTAATAATTCCAACGGGACAGACTATATTTGATAGTTGCTAGAACAAAATTCATATCTAACGGCTGTAACTGTTCATCTGTAAGACGCCTGAAATGTGTGCAATTCAACAGATGAAAATAAAAATAAAAAATAACAGATAAAAATACTGAATCGTCATAACCATGTGGAAAGGTTTCCGGAGAGATTTCAGTTGAATGCCGACATTTGTATCCCGGTAATTGTTGCTTTCAATTGTTTTACATCGCTATGATTGGTGACTGCTTTGAAAGAGAGGTTGAAGTGAACTTGACAAGCCTTGGTCCCATGCGTTTTGCCACCTGCATACATTTTTTTTCTTGGTTCTGATTGGTTAATTTGGTCGTTTTGCGCAAAAGTGGGTTTCATAAACCTCAATTGAAAGTGGCTCTTTTCAAAATAAGTCTAGCCGCTATGTCGCCTGCTAGCAGTGGATTCTCGTCTTTTGTCCGCTTTGGTAGAGAAACGAAAGAAAAACCACTCGAGCAATAATGATAATAATAATATAATAGGAATTTGCAGTGGCTCCAAACAGTCACAGTGGTTATTCTTCCACTGAAATCCGGATCGAATTGGAATTTAAGAATGTTGGTTTTTGAAGAGATGGGAAAACCGGAGTACCCGGAGAAAAGCCTCTCGTAGCAGAGAATGGAACCAACAGCAAACTCGACCCACATGTGGCGTCGAGTCCGGGAATCGAATCCGAGCCACATTGGTGGGAGGCAGGTGCTCTCACCACTGCGCCATCCATGCTCCACGTTATGCTAACGTGCGCCTATGCGAAAAAAAAAACTGGCTTGCACACGACGGGTCGCTTATTTACAGTGGTTTCTCTCTCTTTTCGCTACAAAAGCCGGATGAGAGACGAGAATCCACTGGTCGCAGATCGAGTAGCCGCCGTGGAGCCTTTGGCGAAAGAGCTGCCTCAAGCGAAAGATACTGGTTAGCTTAATTGAAGCAAACCTTAAAGAACATGTTTAAGGTGTGAAAAGGCCGGACAGCTGATCCTAATCAGGAGCGATAACATTGACCTGTTTAAGTGTTCCTAAAACCTGCGTACTGACCAAAGTTTTACTGCTCGTGTCCGCAGCTAGTTCGACGCAATCTCCCGACCATTACTAGACCAGTTAATTTAACGTAAGCTAGAAATTTCCAAATGCGAGTATTTGTCTTCGTACACCCATGGTTTATTCTTAATGCGAAAATTTTTAATGAACGACCTCTTAACTTGGTCAGCCAAAGCATAAAATAGACAGATTCCCCTGACTTATCGCACATTTGCGTTGGCTAGTATGAGCATCACGTTTGCTTAGAAGCACTGAGGTCAAGGGAAAACACTTTAGAAACACAAGATAAAACCCTTTTTTTTTTCAATGTTTTTCAATGTTATCGCTGCTGATTAGGATCAGCTGTCCGGCCTTTTCACACCTTAAACATGTTCTTAAGGTTTGCTTCAATTAAGCTAACCAGTGTCTTTCCCCTTTCATTGGTTATATGGTCATTGTTTATATCGTACAACAACTAACAACAAAGTTACGAATGAAGGAAGCGACACATTCTTCAGAAATTGCATTGTACGTGTTGCCTCGGTGTATCCACCTCACCGACAGTTTATAGCTATGACAAAGAACCGACTCCCGAAGAAGTCAGCAAGATCTGTTCAATTTTTCACACCAGTTCCCTCGACATTCTTAATTCTAAGCGAGCAAATTGACTTCAACAGGTTCTTAGGTCGCCTGTCATTCCAGCCTTTTCTCAGGTAATGAAAACAGATCAGGACACTACTTACACTGTCGCCTGTGACAAGTTTGTGAAAACTTCAGTGCTCCGCACTGGAGTAAACACCCTCACTGTTCTGTGCTTCTCAGTTCATGAATTAATTGCACGCTGGCGCTTGCTGTAAGTTATTTCAACAAATTCAAGACAGCTAGCGTTTGTTTGTTATCACACAGTTGCCTTACTATATAAATATAATAAATAAAATAAATCGGCTTTATTGACGGAGGTTGACACGGCTAAGCTACTGTACATGTCCCCAAGTAGGTTGGCACTCTCTCCACTGAGATTATATTGGATTTCAATGTAAACTGCGTTGGTTTTTAATTTCCGCGCACTGTATAGACCGGCTAGACCAATTTCCCAACAGAAGAAACCTAAAGAGGCAATATATTCATAGCCGAAGAGCCGTCATTGAAAAAAAATATTTAAATATAAAGCCTGTTGTGAACGCTATTTTTCAGGCAAACAGATTATCTTAATAATATATCCTGAGTTATGGGTTGTGCATGAGACTTTGTATAATAAGAAATTCAATTAAGGCCAGAAGATTGTATACAACAGCCACCGTTGAAATACTAACAGCACGATTTTCTTTCCACTGCCCACTATTTTAATAGTGACAATTAGTTGTTTTGGCTAGCTTAAAAGGTCTCTTTCCCATGATGTTTC
Source organism: Astreopora myriophthalma (assembly GCA_014634185.1). NCBI lineage: Eukaryota > Metazoa > Cnidaria > Anthozoa > Scleractinia > Acroporidae > Astreopora > Astreopora myriophthalma. The sequence continues at coordinate 392,904 of BLFK01000113.1, read as the reverse complement.
CGACTGTGCGAAAATAATTTGTAGGCAAGAGAAAACATATTCCCGCAAACTAAGCACCCACTTATATATACACAAAAGAGAAAAAGGTAATTAGAGAGCAAAATAAGATAAAGTGCATATAGAAAAGACGCCATATGGTAAAAATGATCATTAAAAATGAAGAGCGCTGCAGAAATTAGGGATGTTAACGAGCTGTACAGCAAAATTGAAAACCTAAACAGAGCCGTTTAACGACGGTAATTCCTCAGACTCTGCCCCAAGCCTGCCTTAATTTTCCTCAGTGGAAAAGTATAAATCAGTGGATGATTTGTCCATCAAAAATAAAACTGATAAATGCATTCAGTAAGGGTTTTTCCTACTTCATGTAAGTTTGCTGGCAACCTACACACGAGCAAAAAATTTAAAAACAGGTGAAACAGCGCAATCGTGAAAATCTTTGCGACAATCAGAAGAACTTTATATCACATTAAAACTCTTTTTAAATAGACTGCTGGAGACCTGAAATGTATGATACGGTCCACTGCAACTGATATCCTAAAGAATTCCAGCTGCAGTTAACAGTACATTCGTTATAAACTACATATAAAGCGTATTTTTGAACTAAATTGTCATCCATTCATTGTCCACCGGTCAAGCCAAGTTTAATACTGCAAATCGTATATACACGCCTGCTGAAACTGGCGTGCAATGCACGTCCTGTTTAGCCTGCCTGGTGTATGAAACTCAAACCGACGAGGGTTCACCTTGCAAAAACTTACCCTTATTTGATGAAACACAACTCCCTGTTTCTTCATCAGTTCTTCTGTTCCAGTAAATGGTGTTTGTATACCGTGATTGTTCAAGTCACACGAACCTGTGTCCATGTTGTAATTGTACGAAACACAGGCAGCGTCGTCATGGCAGGAATAAGTACAGCTTAGCCAGTCTTTCGAAGAAGTTCTTCTGATGACATAGTTGGCCAAGTAACGGTCCTTTTCGGTTATGGAGAATCCTCTTGCAGTTTGAAGTGCGATTGTGTATGTAACGAAACCGGCCAAAAAACTAAGGCGACGACGAAAATGTTCCATCATACGGTCTCTTGAAGTCAGGGAACGCCAGGCTATTTTGCCAAGACAATTTTTTTGCTCTCGGCTTTTTCAAGAATCAAATCTATCAAACGTGACGTTGTTTTCAGTTAATGTTGCGGAAGATTTTCCAAACGAGCGGTTTTTGTGCTGCAAAATTGATATAACCGGTCAAGGTCGTCAGGCGACTGACAAAGAACCTAGCATTAATTCAGCATTCTCAATAAAAGCTGACAGCACGAAAAAAAACAACCGCAAGGCAAAGCAAACAACGATCTGACTTTTCAGGCTCACTCTCAGAACTTAAAAAGAGGCTTCTTCGACGACTTTCCAGTCTGCTAGTGAAAATATCAACTCCTGCCTGCTAACGTGAAGTTGCTATAATAGCCGCTCCCTTCCCCGAGGACTCTTAAAACGAAATGTCAAATTTCCATTGGATGCAAATAGCTTCATCAGGATTTTCATATTGTTTAGGGAAGAGCTGGGTACTTGTTTCCTTCCTGTTGTATTTGATCAGGTGTGCTAGCTGTGTAAACTGAAATTGCACAGTTTCAGTGTCAGTTTGTTCACTTTCCTTCGGCGGCTTAATAGGCTGCCAAAAAACACCGAAAATTTCTTGCAACGAAGTGAAAAGAAGCCGAGATAAAATTGCAGAAGATGAAATCCTCTTAGGTTTCTAGAGACTCACCCAGACTAACTGAGAGATGGACCACATTTTCTCCACCATTTCAAAGTGATGCGACAACTGCTGGAAAACAGCTTTCCGAATTTCAGCTGCGACCAACCGCTGTTAGGCGATGGTATAAAATGTTCTAGAAACTTTTCGTTAGTTAAGTTTCTCAGTGTATGTTGCATTCTCTTAATTGGTTTTCATCTTGTCTGCTCGATTAGAGGAATTATCCCTCCGACAGGGCTCCCTGACTGACTAAGTTCAGCACTTCAGTTTTGCTTTTTGGTATTAAAGACGGCGTACTCTGTGAACCAATTTAAAAGACAATTTAAAAGACATAAACAGAAGAAATGTACTGTTTGGCTGAACATAACAATTGGCCTTACTCAATTCGGGCAATGTTGCAAATAGGTTGTGTCACAAGATAATTGAAATGAAGAAAAATGACAGAGAATAATTGATGGCCCGCGGACAGCCGATAAGAAAAAAGACAAAACAAAGAAGGAAACCCAATCTATCTATTTACGCATTCGAAGCACAGTCAAAAAATTAATTTCATTTCTAGAAAAACAATGAGACAGACCGAACCCACAATTCAATTTTTGTATTCAAGATAAGCCAAAATTTAATTACCGGGGAAACCCACAAAGATGAACGATATACAAATTTGAGAAATATTGCAAATAGCTTCGGAAATTGCTGGTCCTTTTTAAAATGGAATTTTTCACGCTGTATCTCACCAAAGTTCAGTACATAAATAGAGGTCTATTCTCTGCTGCCGTCTCGTTAGAAGCATTTCATAATGTAACTGTGGTCCTTGTACTGTCCCCACTTGATTTCTTATAATTTGGGCATAAACTTTTTCCTCCACGTTTTCCTAGAGCAACCTGCTTTTCACACGCGTTGTCAGAAGATTAATCAAAAGTAGTATAAAAATAATAAAGCCGCCTGAAATCGCACGAACCGGAGTTGATGGCATGACGAACCTATCTCAGAAATCCTCTCGATGACCTGTGCTGAGTGTTTTCGCGCAATTAGCCATCAACTTTAAATAACATTTGATAAATTTTGGGAAAAAAGAGCCCCTTCGGGTTTTGGGGAACAAGGAACATGGCTAATTTGAACTGGGGAACAGAGGAACAAAGATAAAATATCTCAGGGAACAAGGGAACACAAACCATTTTAGGGATGAAAAAGTTGGGGAAAAGTTCGGAATTGTTTTCGGGAACAAGGGAACAAGGACCCCCCTACCCGCCTGGGAGGGGCTAAAAAAAACTGTGGTGTGCATCGTCAAGAGGCCTTTTTTTGTTTTCTTATTTACACAGGAGGTGAAGACTGATTGCAAACTTTGAAAAACGTTGGTAAAAAATATACGTCATCGACTTAAGGCGCTGTTACACTAGGCAATTTCTCTTGCAACTTGTCTCGCAATTTTGTTGCCATAAAAGTTCCCACACTGCGAGACAAGTTGCTCGACCGGTGTTACACTAGGCAATTAACTTGTCGGTGCAACTTGTCTCGCGTCTGATGACCACGTAAAGTTAAAGGGGCATTTTCATTCGTTGGTGCCTCAAAAAGTTGCGACACAAGTTCCAGGGTAGATGTTACACTGCGCAATGTGGCACAAATTCCTTGCAACGTTGCGAGACGCGTTGCGGAAAGTAGAAGTGACTTCTACTTTTCGCAACGATTGCGGCAACAAAAAAGTAGCGAAAAATGTGTGTGGTAGGGTATGTTACACTAGGCAATTTTTCGTACAACTTGTCTCGCGAGACAAGTTGCACGACAAATTGCCTAGTGTAACAGCGCCTTAAGTTTGCTGTGGATCCACGAGCTGCACGAGGTCGCACATTCCGGAAATAGTAAATGTAGCAAGCATTTCGTTAAGGTTCCGGACTCGCGACAAATTCGCAGCCTTGTTGTACCGGATTCGTTTGGATGTTTACACTCAAAACGTTAATCCAGTATAAAAAAAATCCACACGTTGTTGTAATACTAGCATAAAAACTTCTAAAAGACAACTACGAGTACAGTTCAAACTGAAATGTCCGACACAACGCACACGGCCGCCACCAACCTCGTTCCCAGGACGTCTCCATTAGCTCCTGGTCGAGGCCAAGGGAGAAGTTGGGTTGTCACCTTCGTTTTGGGGGTGACCCCACAGTTCATTGAGGAGCCCGCATATTTACGAACACAAGTCAAATCCCTCCTTATTTCTCATAATATAACTGTTATGTTATGTTACGTTATTTGCTAGCTAGTCGAAATTTGACCTTTCGTGTTCATATGTTTTGCTACCCTGCAAGCAGGGTGGAAGATCGAAGGGCCTCTGCTCGCAGGATAATATCGCTGCATGAAGGATTAGCAAGCATAATGTGCAGTCGATTTATATAAGTTGCTCGTTTGTATCAGTGGCACATTATTTACCTGAGATCTAGATTTTCTTGTGAGGCATCCAATCTGAATCCAATAGGCCATTCTCCCGAGTTGACTTCACCCTCTTTTCCAAAGCGAGTCCAACTGCGACGTCTTTCTTATGATAATAGGCAAAGTAAATCTAAGGCCCCGTTAGGAATTTTAGGGGTAAGGGATAACTGGCAAAATTATTTTAGAGATAAGGGATGACTGATTAAATAATTATAGGGATAAGGGAGAACTGAGATAGTTTTGACCCAGTTTTAGGGATAACAGTTTCGGCAAATTTAGGGATAGCAGTCTCGGTAATTTTAGGGATACGGAGTAACTGGCCCCGGAATTTTGGAGATAAGGGATAACTAACCCTCTCCCTCCCCCCCACCCCCCTCCCCTCCCAGGGCCTCAAATCTACCAGTTCGCACTTAGCCTCGCTTTGAAAAAGAGGCCGATGTGAACTCGGAAATAGCTTATTTGTCTTCGGATGCGTAGCCTAATATAAACTGTAGGGAATGCGAACATCCTGTGCACGTGGTGTAAACACCTCACCGATTGGAATACTCTGTGTGACACGAATTCAGTGACATTCACGAATCCAAACTATTAAACGTAGTGAACACGTATCTGATTGTCACATGACTAACTAGTGGGGGTGTTTTCGATCTGTCGGAAAACGTGAAGTGCAGTGTGGTCCTCTGAGCTCAGGTGTGTAAGATGTGTGGGAGATTTGTCGCTTTCACTTTAGTTTTATCATCGATTATACACGTTGGAAAGTCCCAGGAGGGATGTAGCGGTATTCCAGACAGCCGTCGGTTTGACTGTTATCCCGAAGAAGATGCAGATGAACAGAAATGTTTAAATCGAGGATGTTGTTGGAAATCCTCCGTGACCTCAGCTGTTGATGGGGAAGTTCCACTGAATATTCCGTACTGTTTTTATCCGACCAACTATGGATACCAGCTGAAAAGCAAACAAAAAACGGAGACTGGATACATACTTAAGTTAGCCAAGCAAGGTCATCCTGGGCCATATGGTAAAGATATAGAAAATCTGACTGTCGACCTTCGATTCGAGAGCCGTGAGAGACTACATTTCAAGGTAAAGTGTGCTGTATGTAAGAAACAGCTCAGTTTTAACAGATTGTTGTGAGCTTTAATCTGAGTTGAAAATTAAGGGCTTGGACATTTGGCTGGTGTATAAAACTGCAGATGGTGTTCGGATTACAGGTGGCCGTTGGAAAATTAAAGCTTGCAGAAAAGTCCAGCTTAATTTTAAAACTTAAAAGCAAAGTTGTATAAATTGTATCAAAGCCCTCAAAATTCAAAGTAACCCTAATTATAGAAAGCGTACTTGCCTTATAAACTTTTTATGGGTAAGGTGTGTTGCCTTAATGAGTGTTCGTGCTTAATATGGGAATGATGTGCCTAATTATTTATGTAATATTTATTTTATCATCTTACAACATAATTTTCATGCGGCTCTGCATGCTTGCGTGCGTGACTAGGTGTGAAAGTTTGGTAGATCTTATCACGTTATTGTTTCATCCGTTGCGATGGTTCTTTTTTCTTTGACTGAACACAGTTCAGAGCTTCAGTTAGTATTTCCCTTTCCAGTATCCAAATGGAAATTGGACACAAGTCTTTCAGTTTTAGTCTGATTAAAAACCGAGGCCGGTCACAAGAAAGATCATGTGATAATTAGTTTAGTTGGATTGCAACCATGAAATAGATCGTTTTCACATGACATCACAGCGGCTATATTGGTGTACCTGTAAACAAAAAAGCAACGACCATTTTGGTGTCCCAAAACAATCCTTGGGGAATTGAACTCCATTTTTATGCAAATATTTCCTTTTGTTTCAGGAAATCAATATGGCCCCTAGTCACATGAGTGAAAACTATTTATAGGATTTTAAAAATCAGAAATTTACTGTAATTAAAATTTGGAATGGCAACTGTTGAAAAAATGGTCGTAATCTGTGACTAATAATTAACAATTAGACCCATAGCCCGAAAGGGCTACGGGTCAATATTGACCTGTGGTCCTTGAGAGCAAAGGGTCTAATTGTTTTAGTATCACCCAACTAGCCGGACAGAAAAGGCAATAATAAAGTTCACAAATGCAAGTTGAAGAAATATTTATTTCGGGAAAAAACGAAAGAAAAACCGGCGAATTTCGCTACTCGATGACTATCACTAATAGTCCCCTAGTAGTGTAGCCAATGAAAATGCAGGATTTGCATTAGTCCACTAGTTGGGTGATACTAATTATTGACATATAAGCAGTGTTTTGTACCAAACCCATATGATTGTACTGTCGCATTTCTTTAGATCTATGACTCCACTAATAAAAGATATGAGGTTCCCATTGCTACCCCAGAAGTGAAGACCCAAACAACAGCTCTAGATTATGATGTCAAGGTATCAAGTTTTCCATTTGGTATTTCTGTGACAAGAAAATCCACAGGAACTGTCATGTAAGTTTGTCAAATTTACCATTTCATTGAAGGGTTTTGTAAATACTACAATAATTAGCCAATTTGGAGTTCACATCAATCAGCCTCTTTCTCAAAGAGAGTCCAAGTGAAAAGAAAATCCTTCTTATGAAAGTCAGTTCTTATTCATAATAATAAAAGGTAAAAGTATTTACCATCACAAACCTTTCGCACTTGGACTTCGAAACAGGGGCTGAGGTGAACTCAGGAATGGCTTGTTACTTTTAGTTTGGTTCATTAGCCGCTAACACCATGATTAAAAAAAAACTCTCTCTTTTCTCCAGATTTTGAAACTGTGTTTACCAAACTTTCTATACCCAAAACTTTAAGCCTCAATTTAGAGGAGTTTGTGGTTGTTTATTTTAACGTGACACACTTGTATTCCTATTTAAGAAGGCCAATGATGACCATGCACTGAAAATTCACAGCAAATTTATAAAACTGTGTCAAGTCAAGTCAGGACAGACTTTGTTCATACTTCATGTTTTAATACAGATTAATATAATACCCATTCTTAAGTATGGAGAAGAGAAAGGAAAACATTACTTCGCTTTGGAGGAAAGTGTGTGGTTGTCAGAGGAGCACAGCGTTCGAGCTGATCACTGCAATAAAATGTATTTTTGTATGTATGTAGAAATATTTAATTTCAGTATTTGAATTTGTAGTGTCTTGTTTTTGTCTTACGGTATAGATTCAACAGCGGAGTAGGAGGGATGGTATTTGAAGATCAGTTCATTCAGCTTTCATCACTGTTACCTTCGCCATTTTTGTATGGTCTTGGTGAACATGTCAATCCTTTACTGCTTAATGTAAACTGGACCAGAGCATCCCTGTTTTCTAGAGACCAGGGAACTCCAGAGGTATTACAGTCAAACCAAGTCAAGTGCACCCCCAAGATTCTATTAATAACTAGAATATTTGAAATTTGAATGCACAAATAGTTTTGTGGGACATACAGGATTGCATTACAAGCAACAGTTGGCAACTGAAGCGGCCATAAGAAATTAAATATTGCCAATTGGAAACAATGCATTAAATTTCTGTTATGATTGTCAAGCTTTAGTTTTATTTGCAGTATTTAGAGTCTCAAATCGACAGCACTTTTTTACTTTTTAATTAACAAGTTGTCCACAATTGCTTGTAACATCACCTTGCTTTCAAGGGTCATGTTCCAAATTGATTAACACATTTGCCCCTGAACGGCCCGTAACTGTCCGTGCAGATCCATGTCCTTTCTACCCCTTGTGATGTCATCAGTTTTAGGGGTTATGAAAAACTTTGCCCACTAACTTGTGAACAGTAAAGAGATCTTTCAAACCATACCAGAATGAGCACAATTCAGACAAGGAAACTGGAGAAAAAGGCTAAAAACCACGTAACATTGACTGAAAATCTTCAGGAAAATCTTGTTCGATTACCCAGCTACCTTTCTGAGTACCTAATCCTAGGATCCTGAAAGGTTTTCTAAAAACTCTGACACTAAAATAAAGCCTACTAAATGCCCAGCAAGGGACAAAAAAAATGAGGCAGGGAAAGCGAAAAAAGAGGGCAGGAGAGAAAGCGAAGAGTGAAAGCCGACACTGCTGTGTCACTTTTAAACCCAAAAACTATCTTATCTGTTGAGGTATTCAAATCTCAAATTGTGTTTTCATTATTAGGATCTTGGGGGG
>BLFK01000113.1:376135-384584 GCA_014634185.1 Astreopora myriophthalma | reverse complement strand
GTGCACTTGACATGGTCTAACTGTAACAATAATTACATTCTCACAATTGGAATATTAATGGTAAATAAGATCCTAGTGTCACACAGTGATTACTTAAGATCAAATGCTCTGTTACAGAGCTACAGGAGAGTGATGGAAGATAGGCTATTAAGGTGATGTTACACGAGCCGATTTTTAAGGCCAATTTTTAACCCATGTTACACGAGACAACTTTTGCGCAACTTTGTTGTGGCAACGGTATGTTACACAAGACAACTTTTGATGCAGCATTGTTTGCGACATTTTGAGAGGGGGGTGTTACACGCACCAACACCAACTAAATTCAGGCAACAATGTTGCTTGTCTTTTAATCACTTTCAAAAACCTACAACGTGTTGCCACAACAAAATGTTGCGTTAAAAATCACTCTGTGCACCATGTTAAACGAGACAACTCTTAACGCAGCAATGTTGCAGTAAAAATCAGCTCATGTAACATTACCTTAAAACTAGGGTCATGTTAGAAATCTCCAGCATACTGCTTAGAATGAAAATAAATGTCAAATGGTTTCATTCTTGCAATTACATATTATAGTAAATGAGATGGTGTCAAGTTTTAAGCCCAGTAGACCTGTTTAACTTGGTATGCAAATTGTCCAATTCAGATCATGTGACTGTCTCAGAGAGATTGTCTCTCCATCTTTTTCCTTCTTGCTAGAATGCCATTGGTAGGAATCTTTGAAAGAAACAATTTGCCAGAGCAGTGTCACAGGATCTGAAATGGGAAAATAAACAATGAAGCTAAAGAACTTCAGGCTATGAATGAAGGATTGATTAATTTATCAGTGAGTTATGTGACAGTGGATGGACTTTACATGTATCAGTAAGTTATGTCGTAGTAACTGGTTAGTCGCTGACTCCTGTTCATTTTGTTGCTTTTTTAGGGCCTCACTAACTTGTATGGTGTGTTTCCTTATTATATCTCATTGGAAAATGATGGAAATGCAAATGGTGTGTTCCTCTTGAATAGCAATGCAATGGGTAGGTGTGTCTTGATCTTTGAGACTTTGAACCATGTTTACAGTGAGCAGCAAATGCCAGGATGAAATTTTCTGTCAGCCAAAAAACATTTCATTTAAGCTTACCTCTTGCCTATCAGCGACAGCTATCGAGCAAGTTCTGAAAAGAGAATCAAGGTACACGTAGAATCAGATGATTGTCATTGGTTTATGACAAACAGCAGTCTATTTACCATTTGCCGTTTGCCGTAAACGGGGTTCTAAATCTCTTATGAATAGTAATGTAGGTACTTACAGAGCATTACTTCTGCAGAAGCAGAGTTTTCACGAATCAGTTAATCAGTCTGATTGGGAATAAAAGGTTGGGTTTGTCCATATTTACTGTCAACTAGGTAAGGGCCAGTAGCCACCCTTAACACAGCTGTCTACTTATTAATTTTCCATGGCTTACTTTTCTGTGATGTTAATTGTAACCTCAATTTAAATTAACGTTTTGGGTGCAAATACTGCTTGAATAGCACGTCCAGATTTCAAAGTGTTCAGGCGTGGGAGTAAGCCCCCAGCACCCACTCCCTGTGCTATGAGTCTCTCACTGTGTACTCTCACTACATGCACTGCCTTCTCCAAGCCTGCCCATAAATTCTCACAATAAGTACATCAGTTAGCCAGTCCAGGGCAAAGCTTTGGCCTGGTAAGTTAATTTGGGGGTCTGGGGATTCTGGGAGTATCAGTGGCTAGAATCCCTTACCTGTTAGGTTATTACTAGCATACAAATGACATGCAATGGCAATCAAGTTGGTAAAATAAGTAATATTTACAATATGAGTGGCAGTGTTGTATCACTATTTACAAACTCAAGGCGAAGCCAAGAGTTTGTGAAAAGTGATACAACACTGACGCGAATATTGTAAACTACTTAATATTTAATGTCAGAATTTGGTATTGATGTTGATCCATTATTTTTGTTGAAAGTCAAACGAAAAGTTTATGTAAATCAGGAAAATTTTGTATGACATATACAACCATTGATTAATAAAACATTTCTTTTGTTTTTTCTTCATGAAGTACTAATGAGTTAAATAATGAAAAATTATTACATGTATGTTCTTGCATGTATTTCTCAGACATAATTCTGCAACCAACTCCAGCTATAACTTACAGGACAATTGGAGGAGTCCTGGACTTCTATGTGTTCTTGGGCCCCACACCTGATTTAGTTGTCCAGCAGTTCACGGCAGTATGTCATAACTTTCACCTGTTTAAATTATGAGTAGTCCCTTGTCAGAGTTAATATCGACCTTTAGACTGAAGCACGAGTTCGGCTATGAGTACGAGTTTTCCATACTGAGCATGCGCATTAGGTGGTCAATTTTTTTTAACTGCGCATGTTCACAATGAACAACTTGTACTCTAATCTGAAGGTCCCTACTATCAGAATGTAGAATGCAGAAAAATGAAGTCTTTAACTATGATGTCATTCAGTGAAACAAATTCAAGCAACAAAGCAGGAAAACCAAGCCTTTGGAGTTAATTTGTTTGAGTGTATTCTTGTTTGCTTGCTTGACTTTTTTGTTTGTTTGTTTGTTTTGTTGTTGTTTTGTTGTTGTCTTTTGTTTTTTTGTTTTTTATCTGTTTTCTTCTTGGTTGCTTTGTTTTCTTGTATGGGACAGTGTCAAATGGAACCAACTTCAAATGTTGTCCTCGTCAAGCTCAAACTAAAGCCTTTACAGGCTGACATCCGATCTCACCCCAGACAAAGAATTGTAAACCGCCATGAACCGTATGGGATATGTGCGGTATATAAATCCATTACCAATTACCAAACCAAGGGAACCGAACAAAGCAAGGAGCACAGCGGTCTTACACTGTGCTCCTCTTGTGCCCTCTAAACTTCCCTCGCTTATCATGACTCTAAAAGTATAGAGCATTTTATTGGGGAAAAATGACTGCCTGATTTGCACACGCCACCTCAAATGGGGTTTGAGTGGCATATTTTCAGTATATCACTGTTAGGGCTATCATCAAAGGCTATCAAAGGCTTTCATGCGTGCCATTTCCAGACTTTTTTTAATGTCAGATATTTGGTCTTCATATTAAAAATAAAGCAAAACTACAGATTTGCCGAAAATATGAATTTTACACTCGCATGGGAAAAACAATATCTCACTTGGGAGTTTGCTGTGCCCACTCATCATGAGTTGTTATCAAGCCACTTGAACATAAAAGTCAGATTACCTGGCCACCAGGTAATATCCCCTACATGCACGCAGAAAACCATGAGCCAAGAATTGTAATTTTAATCATTTTTCTTGTGGTGATATTTGATATTTGCTTAGCCTGCAGAGCAGGCGTTTTTGAGTGTACGTGCGCTAAGAATTCGAACGCTCCCGAAAGACCGTCATTTTGTACGCGCAGAAACCTGAAGTAGAGAACTGGAAGCTCCCTCCGCCATTAAACTTGTCGCCCTCTCCCTTGGAGTATTTTTTGGCTCGCCCCAGCCCTCTGCCAGTTTTATGATCCAACATGGCATCCAAGCCAGGATTATTCATCGCTTGACCAGTCAAATACGCCTTCTCTGCAGGCTAATATTTGCTTTTTATTTTGCGCTCTCACTTACCTGTAGGTGGTGGGACGTCCTTTCATGCCACCCTACTGGGGTCTGGGGTTTCATTTGTGTCGGTGGGGATATGGTAGTTTGGATGGAACCACGAGAGTCAATGCAAACATGAGGAAATACGGTATTCCACAAGATGTACAGTGGAACGACATTGAGTACATGAAGAAACACCTGGACTTCACCATCGACCAAACAAACTGGGGTACACTTGGACAGTTTGTGAAGACGTTGCATGAAAAGTACAACCAACACTACATACCAATTGTGGTGAGTTGTTCAATACTTGACAATCAATATTTGCATTTTGATTGGCTCTCACCTATGATCTTTTGAAGGACAGATGCATAGGTGACGTGGTAATCAATTGAAATGATATGATGAATATTTATCAGTAACGACACAGGCATATTGGGAAAAGAATTTTAGTTCTCTTAACAGAAGTCGAACCTATGAGCTTCCGATAATTACAATGTAGTCCGGATGCCCTATTACTGAGCAACAGAAGATCCCTGACAGCTAGGCTATTCAAAGTTAGGTTCTCATCAACAGTTGCTTTAGTTTCTTTGTGATACAAAACAAATCGATTCCACTTTGCCCTGGTCTTGTGTGGTTGCCATGGTCTTGTGTGGTGGTGACCGGAAATCCCGACGAGCACCCATCATTAAAGGGGCTCTGTCACGATCAGTTTTGAGGTATTTTGATCATCGACAAATTTACCTTTAAATTGAAGGAAACCTGAAAATAATGCTTTACAAAGGTGGAAAAACACCAAAGAGATAATAATAAACCAGAAAGGAACAAGGATGGTTAAGGATGGAGAAGATTGACACGGATTATACAAACAACAAAATTGAAAAGTTTAGCTAAACTTTTCAAACCCATTTAACCGTGACATAGCTCCTTTAAGTATTCTATATCACAGCCATGGCATTAATTTCGCTGTTAAATTAAAAACCATTAATTTAAGTGAAAGGTCCATTAGTGTTTCGAGGGTAAGTGGAAGGTTAAAGAGAGAAACGAAGCAGGTAGTTCACTTAAATTATGACCATCAGCAGTGAGGGATCCAGTGATTGATCTTTCATTAGGGACTTAAAGTAACGTCAACGGCAACGCTAACCAATGCGTAGCTTCAAAATATAGATTTGCGCAATCCTGAGTACTTTTGCAATTATTCGATCTCGTTCACGTTGTACTGGCGGAGCGTGGGCGGAGTATATATCCTTTGACTGGATTGGTAGGAACGGGGTTGAAGTAAAGATGGAGGATAAGGGATTCAGTGTTGTGTGCTCCCGTTGTCGACAAAACCTTAAATTTGTTGATTTTACGTTCTTATTTTACGTTCGTGTGTATATACAGCCGGTTGCGCGCAACACCTGTCACCACGACGCTCAGTTTGAGGTCGGGAGCCACTCACAGGCCAATACCCGTTAAAACGGATAGATTCAAAAACTTCGTCACAGTAAAGTATGCTTAATGCGTGTATGTGTGTAAATTTAAATGTGTATTAAGATATTTTCATGTGCTTGATTACGCCAATAATTCAATGTATATGCTTATAGATTGCAAGTGGCGGTAATAAACCATTTATTATTATTATTATTATTATTATTTCTTGTGTTGCAGACGACGGTAAGGAAGTGTACTAAAATGCTCGCCGCACGTGCAGAGCCATTGTTTTTCTTCATTAAACCGGTTGTTTTGTGGTGTTGCCGTTGCTGATGCTGTTTTCGTTGCTTGAACTCCCTGTTATCAGCATTGTCACTCCACGGCTGAAAAACTGGTCGAGATTTCTTCAACACGAATGCTTTTCACTGTCTTCCACAAGAATATTTTGGCATCCCATTTCCTGAAAATGCTCATTCTTGCTTTTATTCATGTCTTTCAGGATCCTGGCATAAGTTCCACACAGCCACGAGGCTCCTATCCACCTTATGATATTGGACTTGAGATGGGCATTTTCATCAATGGGTCCAATGGAAAAACCTTCATTGGCGAGGTAAATTAAAATGACAAGACTTCATTTGGTCTTTTATGTGGGAGGGAACCGGTCATCTTTCCATTTTTGCAATAGAATAAAACAATCACCTGTTTTTCCTCGCGTCAGATGAGATTTTGTCCTCGTCATTGTGCCAGAAAAGCCTCTCCGTGGGTTAATTCAATCAGAGGCATAAACAAAACGAATCGTAACTTGTTCACACGCGTTTTCCCGCGCTTAGCCTCGGCTTGTTTTTTTTCTTTGCGTTTTGATTAGCTCATTTGATTGTCTACAGTACGTCTGTTGTGATTGGTCAAAGTGATTGGTTTTACCGCTCTAGTATGAATTTGTTCTGTTTATTGTATAGGTCTGGCCGGGTCTCACTGCCTTTCCAGACTTCAGTTATTCGGTGACACAGGATTATTGGGAAAAGATGTTGTCCCAGTTCAGAAGCATTGTCGAGTTTGACGGCCTCTGGATTGACATGAACGAACCATCAAACCAATTTGATGGTTCGCAAAAGGGCTGTCCAATCAATTCTCCTCTGGACCACCCTCCTTACATGCCGCATGTCAGTGGAGGTCTCTATGCGAGGACAGTGTGCATGTCCGCAAAACATCACGACTACCCGCATTATGATGTGCACAGCTTGTATGGACTCATGGAAATGGAGAAGACAATGAGGTGAAATATCAAAGATGCCGTAAATAATTGTCTTGCTAGTAATGAAGTGAAACTACCTCAATTAAAAAAGAAACCTCAGCTTGTGACATAAGCACTTGTAATAAGTAAACGCGCATGAGCAAGCTTGAGAGAAGAATTCTGAACTAGTTTTTATTTGTGCTCACATTTAAATAAAACGATGCACTTTTTTTACAAAATGACTCAGGCGTACTCGAAAAACATCCGAGAAAGAGTTCTCTTTATAGGGGCCTTCTTAGCCCAGTGGTTAGGACGCTGAATTTCTATGCGGCTGGGATGCTCCGGATTCAAATCGCTCTTTGAGAACAACCTGTATTTCTCCTCGGTAGTCCCGAATTCAACATCGCCAAGTTTTCAAAACTTGATGGCGAAATGGGTGCATCCTTCCAGTTGTGTTTCTCTGGCTTAACCTGTTATGTTTAATTGAGTTGCGTGTTTCTATATACACTGCTCCACAAGCATGGAGCTTTAAGTACTCTGGCCCCGGTTGTTCAAAGGCTGGATAACTTTATCCGGTGGATAAGTCACTATCCGACAGTTTCAATTTGTGCAAAGATTTCAGTGTTTGCTCAGGTAACCGTGAACATGCACACTCTAAGCACATCTAAGTAAAAACGTTTATGAAAACCTTGGTCATCGTTTAACATGAAGTACATTTCACACTCTGGATAGTTACTTATCCACCGGATAAACTTATCCGACCTTTGAACAACTGGGGCCAGGAGACTAGTAGAAGCTAGGCCATGTTAAAACTGGGTTCATGCATGGGACACTGACTTCCCATCATACTTCTAGCAAAGCAAAGTCCACTGATTCGAAGGAAAGTATTTTTTTTATTTATCAGCGCATTAAAGAAACTCCGAGGTAAACGAAGTGTGGTGATTTCGCGCTCGACGTTCCCCAGTGCGGGCATGCATGGCGGCCATTGGTTGGGAGATAATACTGCCACATTCAATGACCTATATCTTTCAATACCAGGTAATCTCATCGATTCCAACTTGTTTTAAACCCATTAAGGCTGGTTCACACGTCACGAAGCA
The DNA here is from genome assembly GCA_014634185.1 of Astreopora myriophthalma. NCBI lineage: Eukaryota > Metazoa > Cnidaria > Anthozoa > Scleractinia > Acroporidae > Astreopora > Astreopora myriophthalma. Next base: position 377,253 of record BLFK01000113.1, on the reverse strand, counting down.
AGCATAAGGATGAGCGAAATACGCATCAGTGTGTTGATAATAAGAAAGATTTCGCACTTATACTCACTCAAAAAACGAGGCTGAAGTGAACACTCAAATGGGATATGGAAAAATGAAAATGATTTGCCTCGGAAATGGCACGAGCACAAGTTGACAAGCAAGAAAAATTTGGATAGTATCGTTCGGCTAGAGAACGCACTGCAATTTACGTTAGGGGCTGTAAATGCTTTTTGACAGTGCATATGATCCCTGAAAGTACACGAGGTGCATTTGGAAAAGTTTTGCTACCAATGCCGCCGAGGGTGTGGAGCGCAGAGCTTTCTTCACACCTCTTGATACAGCGGTTTTCAGTTGAGTGACGGAAAACCAAAACCAAAGTGACGACAGCCAATCACAAAACCTTCAGCCAATCACAAAACGAAGTAATCCACTACTTGGTTCGACTAGCCAATCAGAACACAAAGCAAACAAAGGTAGCCGGCGCCAAGCGCGGGAAAACGAGAGTGACGGAGTCGCAATTGGTTTTAGTTTAGTATCTGATTGGTTGAAAAGTTCACGTCACGCAAGTGTTTTTTTGTCCAGTCACAGAGCAAACCAAAAGCAAAGCAGTCGCGTAATTACTTTCGACACTCAAATGAAGACCACTCTCTGTACGTTGTAAAGTTCCCTCGTGAACCAACTATCAGCGGAAAATGAAATGTGCTTCTCCACTCCATCCTTTCAGGAATTTTGAACTTCAATCTTTACGGAATTCCTCTGGTCGGAGCAGATATCTGTGGATTCAATGGCAACACCAGTAAAGAGCTTTGTGCAAGATGGACGCAGCTTGGCGCCTTTTATCCGTTTTCTAGGAACCACAATACAATAGGCGCGATGGTAAGTACGTAACCTGCGGACAAGACGGAACAATTCCGCACATTCCCGGAATCAATCAGATTGCGGGGCTTACGGACTTCCGCGTGCTTGCGCGCTGAGACAAAAAGCGAATGTTAGTTATTTAGTTGCAGGCGTAAGTCTTCCTTTCCATGAAAAGAGTCCTGAACATATTTCAGAATACTGTTTTTGCGATATCTAGCTAAGATTTCGACAATTGACAAACGTTAGATTTTGTGGCAAGT
>BLFK01000113.1:353635-371135 GCA_014634185.1 Astreopora myriophthalma | reverse complement strand
TTCCTTTTTTATTGATTTTACTGTTTAGCTTTTTATACAAACGTATGCAAATTGAAGGTCGAATCAACAAGAACGCTGATGCACGGACTGCACTTGCAAGATCTAAAATTCTCTCGTGCCATGAACAGAGAGAATGCTTATTAGTGCAATTCTTGATTGAGAGGCCTCGCATACTATAGTACTTTTCGGATGTGGGTCCCGATAGACCTAATCGGCTAGATTTTCTCAAAGTCCGTTTTTGTCGGAGTCCAGTGGGGCGACTTCGTCGCTCGTTTGTCCGACTTCGTCGCTCGTTAGCGACTTCGTCACTCGTTTGTCTCATAAAAAGACGACTTGGGGCAAGTGACTAATCGGCTAACGCAATGTTGTACCGGGGTTAAGATTCATTGTTTATTTTATTTGCATTATAATGTAGCAGTCACATTTAAATGCTATGGAAATACTTAAAACAAAACATTTTATGCCCAAAGGGTTTGAATTGGGTACAACGTTGCGTTAGCCGATTAGGTCTATTGAGCAGAGAAATGAATAAGCAGTTATACTCCATTGAAAAGGAAATATTTTTTTATGAAAAGTGAATTATATGCAATATTTTATTTTTCACGAAGAAGTATCAATATTGAAATAGAATGAAATTTCTTTTTGCGCAAATAAGCAGTGCAAGACAGATTTTTATCGAATAACGTTTACAATCCAAGCCGAGATTTTAAGAGAGCTATTGCAAATTTTTCATAGTTTCTTACCCTTGTGGGGGCAAACTGTGATGTTTTCATTGAATAATGGTTTTTCCTCCCATGAGGGAATGGAAGTAGGAAAAATTTGCATTAACAAAGTGGTCTATTGAGTCAAAGTAAACATAGTGTTTAATTTACTTGGGTGCTTGTTATCTGTTCTTTCACTTTATGGTTTAGTTTCAAAGCGAATATTCCATTCCCCTGTTCACTTAGCTAGTTAGCTTCGGCCTTTCTTTCCCCAATATGAAAAGTAAAAGCTAATTACAAGCACAAAACGTTTTGCGCTTGCACTCGCTTTGAAAAAAACCTGAAGTGAACCTAACACATTCTTCAAACGTCTGTCAGCCTACAAGTTGCGTAGCGTTCTCGCTTCTTTTACTTTGGGTAGAGGACCTAGATTAGGTGAGACAAAAGGAACAAAAGCCAAGAAGTGCTTACGCTGTTGTGATCGTTACGCTTATTCCTTCCTCTTTTCCAAGTTTTAACACATTTAAATTTGGCATAAAAACCTCTTTGTATAACTGAAACAGAAAATCAGGAGCCTCTTTTTCAAAACTGTGGAAACAAAGAACTAGGAAGTTGGGCTGTTACTCACATGTGAAACAAGATACTCAGGTCAATGATCGACTTAGAATGTATCATCCAATCTCTTAAGGCTGGTTTTCACTAGCGACGGAGTCGGAGTCGTAGTCGGAGTCGTAAGAGCGCTTATGACCCAGTGAAAATCAAAGATCGGAGTCGTAAGCGGAGTCATAAGCTCGACGGAATCGGAGTCGCAAGGATCAGAACGGTTCCATTTTCTTCCGACTCCGCTTCCGACTACGTCGCTTACGATCTAGTGAAAACTGCGTTGTCGGAGTCGCAAGCAGAAGCGGAGGAATAACCCAGTAATGATACTTGTTTTCAGGCGTTGTGATTGGTTTATTCTTCCGCTTCTGCTTGCGACTCCGACAGTATGGTTTTCATTTGATCGTAAGCGACGGAGTCGGAGTGGTAACTCAAAAGAATTGCTTACGACTCCGATGTTTGATTTCATCAGATCGTAACGCTCTACTGCTCCGTCTACGACTCCGACTCCGACTCCGTCGCTAGTGAAAACCAGCCTTTAGAGTATCCAGGATAAAAAGAATTTTGGGGACAAATGACGGTACATGAAAAAGTTATCTTCGACACCTTTTGAATCGTTTTGCTGGTCTTTTTCTATTTTACTGTAATTATGACATCAAAGACATTCCCATCACTTCTGAGTTTTACTCTGAGCTGCTAAAATTGGTGTTTCGACTTTCGAGAGGAATTTGACACAAAGATTGGCAGAATATAGTTTGGAATAGCAAAGGGATACGCATGAACAAAATGCTTATATCTTACAAAAACTCTTTTGAGTCTGGTATCGTCTATGTAAAAGACCTTTATTTCAGCTAAACAGTACGGATTCTTTTAAGACTATTTCAAAGAAAATTAGTGAAACGAATTTCTTAATTTGGGGAGGACTCCGACATTCCGTACCTTTCCATTTGAAAACAAATAATTGCACTTCATCATCGATCTCCCTCTCATTGAGGATCGATAACAAGGATTTCGATGTGTTGAAAAAGAAAGCGAAAGATTACTACCTATTGATTAAAAGCATAAAAGCTCAGTTTCCAAGCAATTCACGACATCTGAAACAGGATTTCAACTTAACACCGATGATCAATTGAAAAAATGCTTTATTCTGCCTCATAACATAGCCTCCGAACCACATATTAAAGCTTTCCAATACAAGATTCTTAATTCTATACTATACACTAATACCAAACTAAATAAGATAGGTTACATTGCGGATGAAAAATTCTCCCTCTGTAAATCAGAACCAGAAACGTTATCTCATCTATTCTTCCAATGCGTGCACTCCCAAAAACTGGAAACACTTTGAATCTCATTACTATTCTTTAACAAAAGAATGCGTGCACCTTACTCTGCAAGAGGTATTGATAGGAATAATAATGTTCAAGTGTCCCTTACTCAATTATTTGGTATTGATTGCAAACGTTTATCTTTGGGATTGTAGAAGGACTGAAACGCTTCCAAATATAACCGGTTTCATGCTAAAGGTTAAAATTAAATATGAGACAGAAAAATATATCTGTATTAAGAACAACACTACAGACAAATTCAACAGCAAATGGGCTTTGGCCTCCGGCTTTGTACTTTAATAGGTTTTTTCTACTATCACTGTTTCAAGTAGATTTTAGTTAGGATACTGCGTTTCGTAGGTAACGTGTAAGTAAGTAATGAACTGTGCGTAATACGGACTTTCATTAAAGACATAGCTCTCTATGTGTATGTAAGCGATTAGGTAGTTTTTTTGTAAATGTTACTTTGGTGTTGTTTGTTTAATAAAATAGTTTTTTAATAATAGTATTTTATTAAATTATAATAGTATTATACTATTATAATTTAATAAAATACTATTATTAAAAAATACTATTATTAAAAAAATGTTTGATGGGCAAACATGCGATGCTTGATAGCCAATCATATCGTTTTTACGTCACTTTTTACGCCTATAGCTGCGAGCGTTGTCTCATCAACGTGTCAACAAATGTACAATAAAATGAATTGGTCAGGAATATTTTGACACTGTGTGAAGTTTCGCTTTCAAAAGTCAACAAACTTGGCGAAATGTAGAAGAAGCCATTTCAATGTTTTAAGCGAGAAAGTGTCACTCTGCGCTTAGCGTAGTTGGTTACCATGACCGTGGTCAGGAGATAGGAAAATACCGCCCGCTCCTGGAACCAATCAGATTTCAGGATTCTCAGGATACCGCCCGCTCACGATCAAAGAAAAATAAATATGGTTACACGAAGTAGTAGGCTTAGTCCATGAAACCAGAGTTAGTAACAACTATGCTATAACGGCATGGTTCAATTACTGATTTGATTGATTCAGTTGACATTAAAAGAACTTAAGTATACGCACAAAAGTAAACACGATATTGAGCTTCACAGGCCACGTCCTTGCGCTTGACTCAGTGAAGCACAAAATAGTTCCTCAAAACAGTTTCAGTATTGCCCTAGTGGTCGTTTATAAATAAACTTAAAAGCACTTAATTGTGTCTGAAAAGTGTTGTATCAACAGCACAAAGGTTTGAGCTTTTACCTCTGACCTTGTTGTTTTTGACAACCACTTTTATTTACCAAACAATTGAAACGCGAAGCCAATGTGACGTCAGACTACTCATTTGACTATTTCATCCGCTTCAAAAATTGTCAACCATTAAGGTATCATAAATGGATGCGAAAAAGGACAGCTTGTATGTTGCAGTTGTTCGTTTGACATTGGGTAGGTTAAATTCAAAATCTATCTCGCCTTTTCGTGTTCTTCTTGCGCTAATATCATCGTTGCAATTAAATATATAACAATTTCCGTTCCGTTTTCTTTTTCTTTCAGTCCTATACTTTTTGCCTTCTGTAAAGGCACAGTGCGACCCCAATGGTGTTTTTCTTACTGGTTCAAGTGGCAGCTTTTCCACTCCAAACTATCCGTCTGACTATCCAAACAGTGAAACTTGCAGATGGATCATTTCTGTTCCGCAAGGCAGCCGAATCCAGTTAGATTTCACGACGTTTATTTTGGAAACCTGTCTTATTTCTTGTTCGTGTGATCACGTTGTATTAAGGGATGGAAGCTCGGAAAATTCGCCTTTGCTGGGAGAATTCTGCGGTGACAACAGACCCCCTCCCGTTCACTCCTCTGGTCAACAGATGTGGGTTGAATTTGATAGCGATTTCCGTACGAACGAGAAAGGATTTTTTGCAACATACACTGCTGTTGGTAAGACCTTAACTTTATGTCACCCAACCGTTCTATAATTATAATTTTTTTGGCGAGAGAGTTAGCTATCTAGTAAGTTTGTAAGTAAAAGGAACTGTAGGTAGGTACGCTTTGAAAAATTAAATATATTCAAATTGCTTGCAGACATTTAGAGTGGTTTCAGTTGAGTGTCGCAAATTAAAGGATTTGGCGGTATCCTTCGTTTTGCACCACTAGGCTGAATGATTGCCGCTGCCGCTGCCATTGCCGTACCCAGTCAGAACCAAAACACTGAAAAAGAACTGTTTCTTGTTGTCGATTGGGAAAATTCTGTGCCGACAACAAGCCTTTCCGTATCCAGCTTACTCCTTCGCTCGACACATTTGGGTGAAATCTTGATAATTGGTCAGTGATCAAGTGTTTGTTCGCCTTGTTTGTTTCATTTGCAAGATCGGCCGTCATATGTTATAGCTTAAGGTAGTCCTGGAGGCGACTTAACGCTCTCTGACTACCAGTTGCATTTGTTGTGAGTCAGCCCATGGTTCAATTCCTCGCCGGCTGTTCTCGTGATTGACTGACTGGCTGAATGACAGACTAACTGACGGACGGACGGACGGATTGGTTGATTAATTGATTGATTGATTGATTGATTGATTGATTGACTGATTGATTGATACCGACTAGACACACCGGTAACTGCCTTACCTAAAACCTACCTAGCTAAGGGCAAAACTAGGAAAACATTTTTTTTTCCTTGCAGCCGAAAATACTCAGCCTCCCGTGTCATCACAATGCGATACAAGTGGGGTGGCCCTCACTGGATTAAGTGGCAGTTTTTCCAGCCCAAACTATCCGTCTGACTACCCAAACAGTGCGAATTGCAGATGGATCATTTCCGTTCCGCAAGGCAACCGAATCCAGCTAGATTTCCGAACGTTTCTTTTGGAAAATTGTCTTGTCTCTTGTTCGTGTGATCACGTTGTTATAAGGGATGGAACCTCTGAGAATTCGGCTTTGCTGGGAGAATTTTGCGGCAACAACAGGCCCCCTCCAATCCGTTCCTCTGGACGCCACATGTGGGTGGAATTTGACAGTGATCGAACATTTAACGATAGAGGATTTTTTGCAACATACACCTCTATCATGATTGCGAGTAAGAACCCAAGGATGGCCTTGGTTCTCGTCCTCACGTTGTTGTTGTTGTTTGTTTGTTTGTTTTTTTACCCATTCTTTGCTGAAATCGTGACTTTTCTGTATACAAATTCGCATAATTGAAATTAAGATTGGTTGTGAAAGTGGGTAGATTTACGACAGCAGGCACTTTTCAGTGTTATTCAACAGTTTCAGCGTCAGTGACGTGTTATGTACAAGCCAGAGAAGCCACAACCTATTTAAGCGTAGGCACGATTGCAGTAGTTTCCGACTGGTCTTGCTGTTGGGACGATTTCCGAGCAGGTTTTGCAGTACTGGCATCGCGTTGAAAGTTTTCAGTGAAGCCGCAAAAGCAGGGCATTTATTGAGAGGAACCACGAGACAGCCTTTTCGTTGCTGTAAAAAACAATACATAATACTACAGCGAGCATATTTCTACCTGGTCAGCCCTTATTTCATGATCGAGTTTTAATGGCGTCGTTTTCCCGTGAAGGGAGCTTACAAAGTACGAAACGACGACGGGCGCCGACGGTCACGAGGACGCCACAAAACAATAGGTTTAGTGTGCAAAAACAATGGCTCTCCACGCTCTGCACGTGCATTTTACACTCTGGTTCGTTTCTTTGCCGTTATAACGACGACGTGGAATAACGACGTGGAATGACCAAGTTTAAGGTTCTGTGGAGGACGTTAGCACATGACGCTTAATTTTCAGTTCTCTCTCTACGCTCGTAACCCGCTCATACCAGCTTAATTACTCAACAGTCACTAAACATTTGGAATGCGGAACGACATGAAATAGCTGCGTAGTGATACGAATAACGCGAACTTGCATTTTTAAATGACGTCCTCGTAATGTCATCGTCGTCGCGTCGAAAACTCTCTAATGGGGACTTTAAGATCCAACAACGCGGACGTAACTAAAGCTGACCGGAAGTAAAAATACCAAAATGATTACTACAGCGCATGATCGTGATGTAAACAGGTCGCGTCCTTGCTCAAGACGAACGCGTTGTACGGCATTTTCACTTTGTCCTTCCAAAAATAGGTATCATGTCTGGCCTTCCAAAAATAGGTATCATGTCTGAGTATCGACAAGGAAAGAATATCGCTTCAGAAGCTTGCAAAGCCCTTCTGTTCCTTGGCAAGCCGTTCTCTGGTCGCATACGAAGTATTGCGGAATTTGAAGAACATCTTCTACCAGAGGAATGTGGTGCTTTTCCATCCTGAAGTTTGCCCTACACTCGGCTTCTCTTTGGCTCTCTAAATTGAACGGCGGGTAGTTGTAGTATGGAAAATCCAAGTTGTCTGAAAAGAAAAGCATATTCTTCGATAGTAAATGATGTTAGAGGTATAGCTGGCTAGCAAAATTTCGCCAGTTTCCTTAAAAGTCGCCATTTGCACTGAAAACACTACTAGAATCGGTTTCCGTTAGCTCAGAAATAAACTAATTTTGCTCCTCTGTTTATTCTCTCTGTGGGTAGCCGCGTCGTTGAATCCCGCCATCTTAACTTATTTTTCTCGCCACGAACACGGCGTCCTGGACACAGGCCCACGCGGCTACGGCATAATTGACGACGTCCGCATTGTTGGATCTTAAAGTCCCTAATAGCCCGACAACGGGACTTGGCAAAAGTCAACCAAATCAAGCAAAAATGGCTTTGGTTGAAACGGTTGATCCCTACAGAACACGACCTTAGTTTTGTAACGGAACGGAACGTAATCTCGTTTCTAATGTAAATGACCACATCCCTCTTCGTTTCTGTCGTTCGTCATTACCGAATCAGATTCTGTCTCGTTTGTAGATGGTGTAGTTAGAAGGAGCAAAAACAGAGCCTGGAATTTCCCGCTGGAGATGAACTTTCCCCCGTGCGTCGACGTTTTTGTTTTGTTATGCAATATACGTTACAGTACCCTTTCATTACATACGTTACAAGACATAATACGCTACCTACATTACATTGATTGGAAACCAAACAAAAAACTATTTTACAATAACGACTAAACGCTATAACAATTATGCTGAGTAATTATCACCTGCCTCGCAGAATTTACTAGCACAATATTGACTGCAAGATGTGTAATTTTTTTCTTGCCTTTCTCAATTTTAGCTCCAACGAATTCCATAACAAGTTTGCCAGGTACAGTGTTATTAAAAGAAAAATCATTACGCACTTTCAGATCTTTTTACCAGGGCCCGCGCAGCAAGCTTTTGAGTGTGGGAGCTAAAGACGAACACGTGAGCCAAATTTTTTTTTTGGGAGGGGGGAGCGGGAGGGTGGGACTTAAGTGTCACCAGTGGGACACAGATACTTGTTAGCTATAGCATGGATCGCCGTGAGTTTATTAACCATGATCGCTAACCTTTTTTTCCGCAGCGATTACCTTTTGCTCAGACTCCAGACACCCATTTAGCTGCAACGACTCTTTGTCTCCCGAATGTTGCTTTGACGATACAAATGGCCCAACGTGTTGCCGCGCCGGTGGGATCCGCTGCGACGATGGTAAGGAGACGAGAGACTATTGTCCGAGGCCATTCGATGATATTGGTCAAGACGTATGCTGCCTTGATGACGATGGCAAGCCATCCTGCTGTGTCGAAAGGTAGATACTGGCGCAAGGGTGCTCTCATCATGTAGGGCAGTTTAAGGCCCTCGGAGTTTAATCCTCGGTAGTAGTAGCCGTAGTAGCCGAAGTAGCAGTGGTAGCAGTGGTAGCAGTGGTAGCAGTAGCATCACTGAGTAGTGATGGTAGTGGTAGTGGTAGCGGTAGTATGCTTAAGCAACTTTTTTTAATCTCGTCGGGATTTCATTCTATCTCAAAATGTCCTTTCTGGGTTCAAGTCCTAAATGTGAGAGAACCAGATTCAGCTGTGCCCGAGTCTTAATAACAAGAAAAATGGATTGGCGAATTGAAGACGGAAATACGAGGAGGAAAGGAATTGACGAATACCTGGAAATCGATTAAAGAATGTAGTCGAGAAAACTCATGACTGAGTATCTGTCAATGTATCCAACTATTTGAGACAAACGGAGCTTTTCAATTCAACGAAACAAATAGATCGGGAAGCAACATGACAGAGATGGAGGAAAACGCTCTTAATTTCATGAAATGACTAGCACTACTAAAGCACGTTTGCGCTACATTAAGGGAATAAAACTGATATTTTTTTTCTGAAATCAGTCTTTAAAATCAGTTAGCCAAGCTAGTACGGCTGTGGGCGGCAAATTGTGCATTTCAATGAAGCTTGCAGGCCCCTCTGAATGTATAATACGTTTATCCTTAATTTCCTGTCCTCATTCGGATTCTGAGAAAGTTACGACGAAGAGAACGTTGTACCTTGTTCTGATTAATAATTGACAACTGTCTTTCAACAGACCTCATTGCTATCAGTGGTTTGGATGGGACATTAGTTCTGCAGGGTGGTAAGTCTATCACAATTATTACTAAACCTCGTGGAAATGTTGCCGCAATCAATTCACATTGGTCAACAATTTAATTTAAACTAATCAGCTTTTACACCACGGAGGATGTAAGGGTCACACAGCAGAGCGAGGCTCCAATAGACCATTTCCAAGTTCTTTTCATGCAGCCACCTCTCTTTCAAAGCGAGTCCAAGTGCGAATTTTTGTGGTGTTAATCAGTTTTACTTTGTATACGAATGAAAAGTAATTTTCATAAGAAAGACTAGTACTTCGCTCTTGGCCTCGCTTTGAAAAAGGAGGCTGAAGTGAATTCGCAAATGGCCTATTGACAGTGCGCCCTTTCAGGCCAGGCACTGGGGCGGTCACAGCCTGGGTTCGTTTTGTCCCTAGTGGTTCTTCAACGTCCTATAGAGTCAAGTATGTGATTGTTCTGAGACGGGACCTACGGTTTATCGTTATTACAAACGCGTTGCTTTCTCCCGCTCAATTATTTAAACATGCTAAGTGTTGGTCCGGCCGGGGTTTTGAGCCAACGACCCTCCGCACCGCAGTCCTTTGTACTGCTCAACGTCTTTACTCGTGTAGAGACAATCTGTTTGAAGATTTGGGGGAAACCATTGCCCAAGAAAACGAAAAGTCGCCTTCTGGCTCCCACTTGACGTCCGTCGCTAAAAAAGCACTTAAGCTCCCTGGTCCCTTAGTCCCTTTAGTCCGACATTCATTCATTCAGGACCCGTATATTATCTGATTTACGGGGTTTCGCTTTTTGTTTTGTTTTTTTTTTTATCCTCCAGCATTGGCGCGACAATTGGAATCTTTCTTGGTAGTGGTGTCACTTTGTTATTCACGAGCTGCTTGTGTCTGTTGGTTGGCGAGAGGCGTCCAGACCTGTTTTGTTTGCTTTGTGTTATGTGCCGCGAGTGTACCGACAATTTAAAACGACGGCGTGACGGTAGCAATGATACGTCGCCTACGCGTCGTAGTACGTCACCGATCTCGTCCGTCCAACCTCAAAGCGAAGAAGAGAACGTTCCTGGCAACGAGGCTGGTACATTGCCCACGCATCGTCCGTCAAGTACGCGTCGGAAAGCTTTCCAAAGCAATCCCTCTGGCTGTTTCAATTTTGCGTCATGCAACAGATGCGCCCAGTTCTGCGACGGTGGTTGTGGCGATTGTTTTGACTATGATTGTTGCGACTGTGGTTGTAGTAATTGTGATTGCTGCGCCTGCGCATGTGACAGCTGCGATTTTGGCAGCTGTGATGGCCGTGGAGGCTGCGATTTTGGCAGCTGTGATGGCTGTGGAGGCTGCGATTGTTAATATGTGGTCATTAAAACGTATGGTAATGTTACAACGTATGCAATCTCGTTCCCACAGCCCTCGTATCGTATGGTCAGCGCCAAGACACGGAGCTCTGGAATAATCAGTTTCCAGACTCTTAGCCTGCGTAGCTGGCGATTTTGTCCTAGCGAACGAACAAGCAAGCGGTCTCCTTCGCCCCGCCCCAATCACCTCGCGGCTTCGCCGCTTGCTTGTTCGTTTGCTCGGACAAAACCGCCAGCTACGCAGGCTACCAGACTCCAAGATTTTAGGAGTTCCGGTTGCACGGCGCATGCATACAACTTTGGCATACAACAAGCAGTCGAAAAGCTGGGAAAGTCCAATTAGGCCTTGAAAGAACAGCAATATCAAATTTTGAAAGCGGTTGCGATGATGAAAAGAGATGTTTTAGCGGTTTTACCGAGAAGTCACTCATATACCAAAGTTTCGGTCTCATCTTCGATTTCCTGAGAAGTGAAATGGGGGGATCATTAGAACTCAACGGTTAACAACAGCAGCGACAAATCTTCGTGTTTACAAGTTTAGTTGGAGTTTTCTGTGCCACATTTGTTTAAAATTCGCGCTCAGCTGTTCTGATTTTGTTTACAAGCAGTTTTCCTTCCGGTAATTTACGCATGAGCAGTTTCATAAATAAGGTAGCCAATCAACCTAGTTCTGGAAATTGATTATTCCAGAGCTCCGTATCTTGGCGCTGACCAAAAGATACATGGGCTCTGGGAACGAGATTGCAACGCATGTCAACAGGGAAGCGGGATCAATCAATTACCGGCCCCTGGAGCCCATAACCCGAATCCCGTCCCAGACCATTCGCTTTAGAGAAATTAAGGGTGCATTTTTGGGGGACTTATTCCGTTTTCGGAATAATTGGAATAGCGTTCTGCTCATTCAGCTCTCGAGAGCAGAATGAACGGAATAAACAGAAGACGGTTTATTCGGAATACACAGAATACGCGTTTTGGGGGGAATATTTTGGCGCGAAAATCGCGCGCGGCCGCCAAATGTCATTTAGTCGTGTCCAGACTATTCCGAGTGTTATCTCAGGTCACCTCTGCAAGAACCATTCCGCTTTCGGAATACGCGCTTTTTTGGAAAACCTTACTCATGTTATTCCGTTAATCCTAAACTGGAATAGGAAGGGACAGAATAGTCCAAAAAAATGCACCCTAAGATTCGCGTTTCCAACGGCAATCGCCAGACTGCTGTTCGTCAGGAAACGATAAAAATTTTCTTATTTTGAACAATTTTTCTCTTTTCAATACTTGCTCGGTAGCTGTGACTGACAGCCAAGAAGTAGGGTTAAATCAAATAAGATTGATTGATTTATGGCGAACGGCAAATTTCACATTGCCGTTTGCAGTTTGCTGTAAACGCGAATCTTACTCTCTCTTTTGTCTTGGGGCGTTAACCTGCATTAATTTAGCGGGATTTCCGACTCACACAGCAAACCAATCATAAGCTAGTTTTCTGCCGTTCATCATTACCCCTGGGAAGCTATGGCCAGTTGAAGCCGGCAAAACTGACGCAATTAAATGCGAGGAATCCCGGGCCCGGTGCCTTTGTGTTTTGTTTTGTTTTTTTATTTGTTTGGTTTTGTTTTCGCGGTGAATCGTGATCCAGTCGGTAAATATGGGACTTAAAAGCCTCTGGTTGTGGATTTCTGCCTATGATTGATTTCGAGAATGCTAATTAGCATCGTATACGCATGATCAGTGCTTCCCGGCGTTCCCGGCGGCATTTACTGAATTATAATTAGCTTCTAATGGTGGTCCGTAAAGGGGGGGTGGGGGGGGTCTAGACCGCATTTCACGGAAAATAAAACGGTCCTTTCACAATTCACGAAAACGAAGACAATGAAAATTACAGTTGACAGTGAATTAAACATGTATTTCTCGTTTCACAAAAAAACAGTTTTGCAAAATCATGCCTCACGGCTGCCATGGAAATCACGATTCACGAGGAAATTTTAGACATTTTACATTTCACGGGGGAAAAAAGAGCCGATCACGAGTTACGAAAATACCCTTTACGACCGCCATAGAAGTCAAGATGAATTAGAGCAGATCTGATTCAGTATCGTAACAGTACATTAGAGAGTTCAATGTGAAGTTAGGGTCGTTTTGTACATGAATTCGCTTGTACAAATTGTGCTGCCGTGCAACACAGTTAAAACTGAACAGATAGGCTAAGACCACTTCAGTGTGCTTTAGAACTGTCACCAACGGCTGGTTGTGATACCTTTGAGTGGGCTTCAAAAGGTGCCGCAAACAGTGTTGAAAGGGCTGCGACTTTTCTTCCCGCCACAGCTCACTGAGAACATTTTGTATTGGTCCGGTTGCTTCCACGCTTTTCAGAATGAATTGACTTTTTTGCACGGTCAAAACCAAAAAAGCTGGCAAAATTATATACCGAAGAGGCCAGTCAGGCTTCACAACTATACGACAACCCTGATTCATTCGTGTGTTAGTATTTTGTAACTACGTTTACTTGACAATTAAAAGTGCATTCAGTTATAAACAGATTGTTAATATGAACTGCAGCATTAGTGGTATTTGATGTACTTGTATTCTGCAAATCCAAGCCGCATTATTATTAGTCCGTGCTTTTAGTCTTTTTGAGTTAAAAGAAATTTCGAATGCCCCTTTACACGTGACTTTTCGTTTAAGTTTTTGTTGACTTCGAGTAGCGAGGCGCACAGAGGCACAACTTAGTCCAAACAGAAAGCGAGAAACAGGGGAGGTGAAAGCATGTTTGAAAATTAATTTTTGCTTTATGTCATTTTATTTATTTATTTATTTTTGATTGATTGATTGATTGATTGACTGATTGATTGGTTGACTGATTGATTGATTGGTTGACTGATTGACTGATTTTCTCCATAAAAGTGGATGGGGGGAGCTAAAGCCCCCGCAGCCCCTCCCTCTGCGCGGTCCCTGGGAGATCGGACTATTGATACTGGTGATGGTGTAAATCATGCATGCAATGCACCCGTGGCAATGCTGGTTTTCACTAGCGTCGGAGTCGGAATCGTAAGCGGTGTCGTAAGAGTGCTTACGACCAAGTGAAAACCAAACAACGGAGTCGTAGGCGGAGTCGTAAGCTCGACGGAATGGGAGTCGCAAAGATCAGAACGGTTCCATTTTCTTCCAACTCCGCTTCCAACCACGCCGCTAACGATCTAGTGAAAACTGCACTGTCGGAGTCGCAAGCAGAAGCGGAGGAATAACCCAATGATAATGATGCTCGTTCTCGTGCGTTGTGATTGGTTTATTCCTCAGCTTCTGCTTGCGACTCCGACAGTATGATTTTTATTTGATCGTAAGCGACGGAGTCAGAGCGGCAGTCAAAAGGTTTGCTTACGACTCCGATGTTTGATTTTCACCAGATCGTAACGCTGTACTGTTCCGATTACGACTCGGACTCCAACTCTGTCGCTGGTGAAAACCAGCCTTGAGAAAGATGATATGCTAGCTTCTTAGCTTGGCAACGGGCGAAGAGACGACCGACGGAAATCAGAGTTCCAGGCGGAGATCGAACCTACTGTACGACGGACGCTTTAACCACTGAGCCGCAAAAGCTAGGGGTGCTTTACCATTTGACGAAAACTTTCAGAATTCTCGCTAAAAACTCAGATCATAAGGCAATTCCCCGGAAAATCCATTCGGAAATTTCAGGGTACACGTTTTCTTCCCGTTAGGAGCGGTTAGTTAAGGAAAAAAAAAATTCTGTTTCACGAATCTTCCGTTTCCAGGCCCTTACCCTGGTTTGGCAGTTTAAAAACGGAAAAATTTAACGGAAGTGCAAATTTCGCCAGGTTGATCGGTATATTTGGAAGATCGCTTACTGTTATGCAGCGATTACCCCAACCGGAATTTCCCAACAGTGGTAAGCACCCTTGGTCTTACACAGTATCCCATTGGACGTGGATCTCGGCGGTGTCATGTGATTCTACGTCGACGACGAGTGAGTGGGTGTGTTCAAACTCGTTTTCTGTTCTTAATTATCCAAGACTGGCAGAGTCAGTTTCTTTTTGCAGTTTTTTGACTCAGAACATCAAGGCTCAGATTGTTATGAAACCCTTTAGAGAGGTCAGGTGATATGTAGGAAAAACTGTGACGAACTAATTTTTAATACAAACTGGGAACATCAAATTATTTTGCTTTTCGTGGTATATTTTTCTGAAGCAAATATAATGCAAGCTAAGACTGACGATATTGGCCGCTCTGTACGCGTTATATGACAGTGGGAAAATATTATGATCATTCCGTTTACGAACGCTGGTTTGACCCCAGTTCCATGAAGTCGAGTTCACCTTCGTTTCGTGTCGTTTTGCGCCGAAAGTTGAAGAAGGCTCAAGAGTCAAAGATAATTAATTTAAAATGCGTAAGTTAACCAAATTGTTTATGTTTTTCCGCTTGAAGAAACGATGGCAACTGCACTGGTACTCAGATGACGTAATTTCCGTCCTCCAGGCGTCTTCTGTTCATGCGCAATAACAATATTCCCAATGGTAGGAGAGAGAGGCATACTTCGTTCGATGTTGGAACTCTGAAACACTCCTGGAACTAGGCAAAAAACTTTCAAACAGTTTTCAAGTAGGTCGTAGACCTTTCACAAGGTCGAAAACTCAAGTTATTCTTCGAAAGTCTTCGGGTTTTCGAAATATGATAGGTTTTCGTCTTCGTTTTGTTTCTCTCGTCCTTCTGTGGAGTTCAGCACTGTCATACCGTAAGTATTTTCTTGTGATTTGAAATTAAAGTCGCGTCGCATTGAGCCAACTTTGTGGAACAGCACTTAGTGCATTGATGATAACGATGGTGTTTGTGTTTCGCAGGACGGCCGCTGGGGGAGTTTATAAACCACTATGAAACGCTAAACTATGACACGGGTCCTGTTCTTGATCAACACAATCGCGTGAGGCGTTCGAGTCCAAACAGCGATCACCGAATTGAGTTAAATTTAAAAACACAGAAAAGGTAAGCCGTTTAAACGCTTCTAGGTTTTATTGCGCTACAGTTAGAGACCGCTGTTTAGGTGCAAAGCGCAGTAGAGTCTAAAAAATGCGAAGTTGTACTTTAATTTTAATTTCGTGAAGGGCCATCTCTCTTCTTTCACTACAAGGAATAAAAATGCTAAGGCTGTAAGTCTTGTCTTGCCCTAGGTCTACAGTTCCTTTCAAATATGAGGAATATAAGGCTAACTTGTCTAAATGGTCTTGTGCCTTGCAAGCATCGGGATCTTACTCCATTACATTTAAAGTTATAATAGTATTGTCAACCATGCTTGTATCTTTTGACAGTTGAAGAGGCATACTAACATTCGATTTCCACAACTGTGAAGCCATAATTTTAACAATTCTTAGTTTGAAAGCCTTGTCTAAAACAAAGTGCTTGGTGTTGAGTTACTGTACAACGTACATGTACCTTCCAATGTGTCAAACCCAGATTAAGAACTGTGATCATGCAATAAGCAAAGACCACATTACTGTACTTACTGTTCTGATAAACAAAATTCCGCAAACACTGCGTTGTTTTCGTTTTTGTGGTGGCAAATTGTCTCAAGTGGTTGCAAAATACCCAGCGACTTCTGACGACCATCATCCTCTTCTGCCGGCATTGTGTGAAGAACGAGACAGATAACAATAGTCACTATTCACATGCAAATAGGTGACAGGGTATTCTGTGATCAAGTTCTTTCATTTGATGAGTGTTACAGCTGTCATTAGGGAGTTTCCAAGCGATGTACGGAAAAGGGAAAGTGGACTTCACGCTTTCCCAGCTGGGTAGTGGTTTCTTCCAAATTTTGCATAAATCATCTTGATAAAAGTAAAGACACCTTGGAAGAGCAATGTTCCCAACATCAGTGGCTTCATAGCTCAGTTGGCTAGAGCGTTGCACCGGCATTGTGAGGTCACGGTTTCAACTCCCATTGAAGTCCTGAATTTTTTCAGGCTTCTCTACGCAATTGCGTACTCCAGTAAGATGAACAGCGCTCCAACATTGGAATTAAAATTAATGTGTGATGCCTTTAAGTCTGTCCATGTTGTGTTACTTTCTATATCAACAGAGAATTCAAGCTTCGTCTCAAACGAGATGAAGAGCTATTTACAGATGACTTCATTGCAGAGAATGCAGAATTTGATCCTGCAAAGGTGGTAACGGGGGATGTGGAAGGTACACACAGTGAATTTTCTTCCAAATATAACACGCATTAGAGTGTATGTCATGCTGTGTTGCCAGCAACTAAACGGACATGCCCATGCTCGTACCTCCTAGAAAATCGTGCTTAAATCGGCACTGTGTGCTCAGATTGTCTCTGCCTGCAAAAGGCCATTCACCTCCTGCTTCATTTGATAAGGAAAACCCTGTATATAGGGTACTAACAGTGCAGGCCAGGTAACCAAGACCTAGTAAGAGGCCAATAAATTTTTTCTGTCATCTGCATGTAGAGAGAGAGATTGGATAAACAAGAGCAGTCTTGTGGTCGTCAGTTTGTTGTCACGATGAAATCTTACAAGAATTTGTGAACAGTTTGCGCCATGTCACAAGTGTTCTCAATTAGAGGACGACAGCCCCCCTCCCACAACAAAAAGTTCTGACTGGTTTTAAAAATTTAAACCACAATGCAGGCAGTTGTTCAAGTAATTTATGTGCAGGTTGAAATGGTGGAATTTATCTTGCCTTGCACAAAGTTTGATGCAGTCCTTGTTGAAGGCTCAACATGCATGCTTTGTTTGCCTTTCAGGTTATGACAAATCTTTAGCCCATGGTTTCATATCGGATGATGGAGTATTTGAAGGCAAGATCCATGTAGGAAATGACGAGTATTTTGTTGAGTCTGCAAACCAGTATTTCAAAGATGTTCCACATGATTTCCATTCTGTTATGTATGAAAGCAGAGATGTTCAATATCCTTATGCATATGGTCCAAGCTGTGGCATCAATGACAAAACAAAGAGGTGGATGGATGAGGTTAAAAGGTATATGTAGGTGTACAACTACACTTTATATATGTTACTTGTATTTGCCAGCTGGAAGGTCTTCATGGCGAAGAAAT
>BLFK01000113.1:301679-346679 GCA_014634185.1 Astreopora myriophthalma | reverse complement strand
ATTAATTATTAATGATTATTAATTATTAATGATTATTAATATAATTAATAATTAATTATTAAGTAATTAATTAATACTTCACAGAGTTGTTTGCCTTGGAGTCTGGCCACACCTAACCAGTGTTGAAATTGTGGCCTTATGTACATTGAGAGTGTTTGAATTTGACTTATTCAAAGAACTGAACACTTCTTTGTGGTTTGTTTGGTTTTTTGTTTTTGGTTTTGTGCTGGTTTGCACTCGGTTAAAAAATGTATACTGTGTCGCTTGTATGTACTCCTCAGAATTTTGATCTTCTGTGTTTGAAAAAAATTCATAATACAACCCATATTTTTACAAAAGGCTGATTGGCAGAAAAAATTATAATGCCTGAAGGGAACCAGCAATGCAAAGTCTCCCTTGCATGCATGCAGACTGCACAGTTCACTGTGCCATGGATATAGCTGTTTGCCCAAGGATCATGTTGTAATGATGCCTGAAGTCAAGCGAAACTATGATCCTTGCAGTTATAATGCCTGAAGTGCTGGCGTATTTTGGGGCGAGTGCCGATGTCTCTCCTCCAGCTGGATTTTAGGGAGAAGAGAAATACTCGGAGAGTACAAAAAGGAGCTAACAAGGGGGTGGGGTGAATTAAGTTTTAAAAATGAAGGAGGTGGGGTGGAGTAGGAGGGGAAGAAATGGTAGTACTGTTCTATTCCTTTCCATGCCTTTATCACCTCTTGAGACTGGATTCCAAATCTGCGCTTGCTGGCATCCAAAGTGTCAGGGCAAGAAACTATTAATATTAAACACCTTGTTAGCTTCCTCAAAATGTGCCTTCTGTGCAGCTGTCTAAATAATAATGAGCGTAAAAACTTGGCTAAATAATAATATAATTCTTTGCCTTGTGACAATTAGCTGCTACTGAGGCCATCTGTGGAAACATGGTTGTGGAGGAAGGTGAAGAGTGTGATTGTGGTTATCAAGATGACACCAGTTGCAAAGAAGATACATGTTGCCAAGGTCGCAGCACTGGAACTCCTGATACTGGTGACTGTAAACGTCTACCTGGAAAAACATGCAGGTGAGTCTTTTTCATCATTATTTCAAAACATTTGAGTTTTTTTGTTTTGTTTTTTTTGTTCGAATCCCGTTGGAGTCACTTGAATTTTTCAAGTGCATATCAGAGACAATTGCTTAAATTGTCCAGAAAGTGTGAGGATCATTTCTTCAGTTCATTTTTTGTTTTTGTTTGTTTTGTTTGTTTTGTTTTGTTTTTTTTTTAACTTACAGAATGTTGTTGTTCCAAAATCATTGTAAGTCATTGTGCTGCTCACTGTTATAGTCAAACCAGGTCAAGCGTAAATGAAAAGATTGGCGACCTTTAGATCGGAGTACGAGTATGAATTTTCCGTACTGAGCACGCGCATTAGGTTCGGAGGTCGACATTTTTCGAAGTGCGCATGCTCGGAACGAAAAACTCGTTCTCGTAGTCATGGTCGTACTTCCATCTAAATTAATTATTTCAGATTTGAATGCATTAAACGTTTGGGACCATGATATGATCAAGATAGTGTTAGGTTTAAACCGTGACCAGTTGGCTCAATCGAGAGTGCACTGGACTTTCATGCGGGAGGTCGTGGTTCGAACCCCGACCGGACCAACACTCAGGGCCTTTAAATAACTGAGGAGAAAGTGCTGCCTTTGTAATTACACCTGCATATGGTTAGTCTTTCTAGTCTTCTCGGATAAGGACGATAAGCCGGAGGTCCCGTCTCACAGCCCTTCTTCATTAACTCTGTGGTGACACTATTCGCAAAGAGTAGGGCAGGCTGTACCCGGTGTTGTGGTCTGACCTTGTATGGGCCCGCAGTAAATGCCTTCACGCTGTTGCGGTAACCCTGCCAAAGGCATATGCCTTGGCGAAGCTGAATAAAAAATAAAATAAGTGGTTGTGGACACGTTGAGCGGCTATAAAAAGTCAAATAGCACTGATTCAAGACTCTGAGTACTGTAAATAAAACTGAAGCTCAACATTCAGAACACAAATTTATTTCAGTGTTCTGAATTGGTGATAATTTAATATAACTGCTCAAGTTGCCAACGGCTGCTTGTAACACAATCCTGTATTTCTCACAACGGTCATATTCCGAAACTATTTGTGTATTCCAATTTCAAATATTCCAGTTATTAATGGGATCCTGGGTGGTACACTGGTTTGACTATAAATCGATTTAAAAACAGTAAAAAAAAAACAAACAAACAAACGAAAACACCGCAAAGAAACTAGCTGGAGCACCTCCACCGAGCGAATTGCAATTTCATGTAATATATCAAACTTGAAAAAGAGTGTTTTATCAGATATGGACACTGAGAAGCGAGTTGAAAAACGAGGCCGAACTTGCCCGAGTTTTTTAACCAAATTCGAGGTTTTTGGATAGAGGACGAAGCACTCTTTTGAGTGTTTGATATTGCGTCTCAAAGGAATCAATGTATTGAGAGAAATTTGAGTTTAAAGTTGCTGAAATTTTATGCTAATTAAGATCACATATCCAAACTTTCTCTTTTGGGTTTATGAATTATTAAATGTTTGGCTGCCACAATTCCCCTTTCTATCTTACGTACAAGCGAAAACGTTTCTGAGCATGGAATCTGTCCATACCTTTTTACTTTCCTAACTTCAAAACGTATTAAAAGGCCTTACTTCTAAAGCAAGTGGTCTGAAGTTTTGCAAATGGCTTTTCGGGCCCAAAAAGGTTGTCAGGACTTTCGAGAAAACGAGCCCCTGTGTCACAATGGTGGATGGAAGGCGAGTGCTGTCGCTGGGGCACCCACTTTGTTCCCCTTGTTGTCAGGAAGTACATTAATATTACAGAGAACAATCATTATGTGAAACATATTAATTATATGAACGGTGGAAGACTGTTGCAGTTATGGATCCTAATTAGCGGTTGAGAAAAGAAGTGCGAAGCCGGATTAAATGCTGTACTATGGCAACCTTTCGAACTTAGCCTATGATGCTTTTAGGATGCAAGAATTGAGGCTTTCTTATTCTGATAGTTATTTTTAGATTAGCATGTGATTTAATTTTGTTGTTGCGGCATAGCTTTCTGATTAGTAATATTTGTAATTTGACAGTGTCCTATTGAAAACCACCATGTGTGACATAGGCCATCTGTATAAAGAACTGTACTATTATTAGGAGTAGTAGTAGTATTAGTATTAGTATTATTAGGCAAGTTGTACTGCCATTCGCATGCTTCTGCCCAAGTGTTCGTTTGTTTACTTTTGGAACTCTTATACGATTTGTGCTTTTTAGGGATAATGTTTCTTCATAAAAATGGTTTTAATTTAAAAATTATTATTATTATTATTATTATTATTATTATTATTGTTGTTGTTGTTGTTATTGTTATTGTTATTATTATTCAGTTTTAATGGAACTGAACACAGGGTTAGTGCTAACCGTGTTTCAACAAACCCAGCCCAGGTGGTTATATCATTTCCTTGTTACCTTTCTCTCTGCAGCCCAAGTGAAGGCCTCTGCTGTAGTAATGGATGCTCGCCGCAAAACACAACCTTTTTGTGTCAAAATGAAACAGAGTGTGCCAACTCTTCCTACTGCAAGTATCCTTATGCACGAACGGAAGAAAATACTAAATATGTCAGCTATGAATCATTGTTCCAGATAGATACACACAGGTACATGCGCAAAATAATGTAGGTCAATTTTATTGACCCTTGGTTTTTACCCTTCGGTTCTTCTAATGATCCAAGAAAAGAAAAGAAATGTATACAAATGTAAATAAATCGATAAACCTATAATATTATAAGAAAATAACTAACAGTCCTAATTTGACTCTTAGACTATTCCAGGCTGACCAAACTCTAGCTAGAACAAGTTTGTATATTCCCCGAAGATTTGTCTTATCATCCCATAGGGTGAACTAAGATTAATTTTTTTTTAGAACTGAATGCAAACTGTTGGAAGGTCTTAAAGATAATGAGGAGCACATCTGAGTAAGAGATGCAAGGTTGAGAGGGAGGGTGCCCACGCGGAATCTCATGAGGTCAAGCCTGTGGATTCTGTACTGTTCAGTAAACGAGCAGGAGTGTTTTATAGGGGTTTTAAACCACGAAGCAAAGCTGAGTGGTTTTAGACCCGATACAACACGACCTGCGAGTTTATTGAACGACTTCAAAAACATTCCACAACACATTCCACATGGTTCAAATTGTGACAGGAAAATATTAGCAAGCAAGAAAAACAACCTATGCCATACGAGTATTCTTTATATAAGGAATACTAACCAGTAGTGTTTTGTCGGGTTTTAAAGCTCATACACGTGATGTTTTACTTGATAGGCTGTTAGACTCATTCTTATATTTTTCTCTTAGTTTGTTTGTTTGGGTGTGTATTTGTGTTATTGTGTTGTTGCAAGTATTTCCTTGACATTAAACAGTGGAGTCAATGCTTCATGCCCTGCACCTGCCCCGAAGGACAATCTGACTGAATGCAACGGCGGACGACAAGTTTGTTTGTCTGGGGTACGTCAAGTTCATTGTACTCCATCTGCAGTTGATTTTGAAGCAAACAAGTGAAAGGACCCGAGGTTTTGGGGCAGTTTAGGGAAGGGATGCAAAAGAAACCGCGGTGCTGTGTCAGTGAGGAATACAGGCACACCGGCTGCGAATGAAAGGGGAGGGTTAGGAGAGAGGGGCTTAGTAGAGCGTGGGTTTGATGGAGAGGAAGGACTCTTAACGGGCGTGGGACCATGTAGGAATACACGGAATGTTTGGTTTACCTCTCCTTTTGGGACGTATTCCGTTTTCGGAATGAAAGGAGAAGGATTCTATTTATTCTGCTCCTGATAGCAGAATACGGAATAAACAGAATACGCGCTCGCGGCCAGTGAAATGTAAGTCTTAGTCGTTTCCAGGCTATTCCGAGCGCTATTTCTTTGGACACCTCCGCATTAACTATTCCGTTTTCGGAATACGCGTTGTCTTGGAAAAGCTTACTCTAGTTGTATTCTGTGTATTCTAATGCGCCCTTAATAAAACTCTTACGAAAGAAATGATTGTGAAGTGCGGTAGCAGAAATTTTGTTGATTTCGTGATGGTGATGAGTGCGATGTAAAAGATGAATTACGGTCATCCACAGTAGATGAAGGGAGGGCGGAGAGGGGGAAATTTTTAAGACGGTCGGCAAAATGACCTTACTGACAAGCCAGCAAGCAAGCGAGTATATATACGACCATGAGGAGCTGCCTGCAGGAATTTCAGGGCAGCCCCAACGCCCCGCTTAATTGCATTTATGCACATTTATTGTAGCCTGTGTTACAGACGCTTAAAGGGGATGGAAGAAGAGGGATCAGGCGCGCGTGCGAGTCCCATTGGGATGGTGGGAGTGCAGGGAAAGAAACTTTCTTCTGCAGGATTTCCGAACCCGCCCTCCTCCTGGTCTTTTACTCAGCGAGCATTTCCTTCGTCGCGTGCCCCCTTTAAATCGTGCCTCACAAAGGTACCGCGTAACCCACGCAGGCGACTGAGTTTCGGTATATCCTTGGTGTAGAGAAAGACCGCAATCGCAATTAATCTTTTGTGTTCTTATAAATTAGGAATGCAGTGCTTCCATATGCCTTAAGGAAGGTTTGTTGGAGTGTCAGTGCCAACAAGAGAATCACCTTTGCGATTTGTGCTGCAAAGAAGAAGAAAATGGCGAATGCAAGCCAACTTCAGACTTGACTGCAATGAAGAATAGGGAGATTAAACAATTTCCTGGCGCGCCGTGCGACAACTTCAACGGCTACTGTGATGTGTTCCTCAAATGCCGTGCCGTGGATGCCGATGGACCGTTGTCTCGCCTGAAGGACAAGTTTTTCAGCGAGAAGGCTATCTTAGGTTATTTTGAATGGATCAAAGAGAACTGGTGGGCCGTTTTGCTTATGGGGATCGGGCTTATCCTCCTCATGGCAGGTAATGAACGTTTTTCAGCCACGCACACACCTTAAAAGCGATACTCAGTAGAGTCGACAGTTGAGTGTTGTGATTGGTGGGACAAAACTTAAGGTGCTTTTCTGACCAATCACAACAGACGCAGTCAAATCAACCAATCAGAACCTCACGCGAATACGTGCAGCCGGCACCAAGCGCGGGAGAGCTCGGACGACGAAGTCACAATTGGATTCAATTTTACCTCTCACTAGCTCAGAACGTCGGTAAGAGTGGGGATACAAGACTGAAGTGTTCACACATTTTGTTTTCCAGCCTTTTGGGGGGTTTATTGTAACAACAAAAGCAAAACTTGCTGCCCGTGGGGCACGAAATTAGTGCCACAATAATGTATCAACAGCAAATTTACAAACTCCGGATGATTTCCTCCGGAACAGTACACGTAACTTTTGTTTTTTTGTAATAATAGGTGTTGTTTAACGTCTCGCTTGCAGGTTTCATCAAGGTTTGTAGCGTTCACACGCCCAGCAGTAACCCTAACCGAAAGCCGGCTCGTCAGCTGACACTGCGGCGACAACCCCAACAGCGGAATCATCGAAACCCAAGAGGTCGACCGGGACCGGGTAACCAGGGGGCGCGAGCAGGGAATCCCAGGCATGGGGGGCATGGAGATGATCCCCCACCCTACCCCGGAGCGCCAATGGAAATGCATGGTGCGCGACATTAGGATATTTTGTGGACACGGGCTTTTCGACATGTTGCACGTGATTAGAGGTCATGTTTGTTGACATACTCCATAGGTCTTTTTGCGTAAATTTTGGTTAAAACGAGTTCATGCAGGGCGAATTCTTGGCGCTCGTTCTCAAAAGGTGTTGCAGCTACTTGATACTTATATTTTTCAAACAAGGCGTTGGAACTGAATGAGTGGCTAGTATGTCAGCAAAGATCACCAAGAAATTTTGTAGGTACACTATTGTTATATATACAAATTAACCCTTTAACTTAAAAAGTTCCCCTCAAGGAAATGCCTTAGGATGCCATTTCTTTTGGTTGATTGGTAGGGTGCTCAACGCAGTTACGCCATTGCGTTTTACGGTAAACTTAAGCCTCGGCTAAACTGTCAAGCATTTTCTTCCGACATCGTGAGTGCGCGAGCTGTGTTGGACTTTTTAGCCAGACTGGCTAAAAAATCAAACATTCCCTCTCAACGCAATATGTTGGATTTATTAGTTCTAGAGCGCTATTTATGAAGTTAGATCCATAGCGAGATGGATAAAAATGTTTCATCTAGATCAAAGACCGGAGATGTCGACCGACACAGGCGGCTAAATGGTCAAAGATGTTCATCCAACACGCTGTTTGACGAAAATCATGATCTTTGATCGTTTTGCCTGGGCTGTACGCTGATGTATGGCTCTATTAAAGCCACTTTCACCCGCTTTAAATACAGTACTCGTCTCAGTATTTCTGCACTTATCACTTCCGAGTGGGACTTGAAATCAAATGCGTAACGCTAGTTTTGTCAAAGGAGAGAAATAATCAAGCACTTTGGTTTAAGTATCAGAAGAAAGCATGCACGCTGTAAGTGTCTCTTATAGTATGAAGTTATAAATTTTGTGCTTTTGGTTATTATGAATAGAGCTTTGACTTTTCATAGAAAGTAAGGTGGTTGTGGAGCGCAACAAGCGTTGAGGGATTTCTTAAATTTTGTACCTGGTTATTGCTGTTTCTTCTTGAATTAGAAAGCAGAAAAAATGTCATCCTTTTGGTGCCAAATCATAATAATACTTTTGGAATACGTATACCAACTCTTAAAAAGCTATTGTACAAGTTTACGTCACTTCCTTTGTGCACCATCGCGTGCGCACGAAACTTCATCGACAACAAGAGTTGCTTTAGGAGGGATTTCGTACGCCCCGCGCTGATTTGCAGTTTATCGTTTAGGGCGGTTTTTATCGTTGTCGGGCGAAAGTTTATCAATGGATTTTAGAAGGAAAATAAATTAATAGAGCACTTTAAGTTATAATGCATCAATTTCGTACGCTTTTTGTTCGACTGAAAGTAGGCCCCTCCAATCCTGCGTTTTTTGTGTTACTGCGTTGTAATTTGTTGTGGTTGATAGGCGCTTGAGATCTGTCGCGAATTTTCTTTTTGAGGCCTTTCAAGTTCTTTCGTGTGGTCTCATCAGTAAGAAAAACGAATAAATGGGTCATTTTCTCGTCTTTTAAAGCGAGACGAGCTGCTCACGCTTTCATATGAATATCAGTTTTCAGTCCATGTCAACTGATTGTTCAGCACCAAGCCTCGCTTTGATAATGAGGCAGAGTTCTGGTCGTAGTAGTCGATGCTCGAAACAGCTCTTTTTCAACGTTTTATTTCTCGAATCAATTACGGCTACGTTACTTTGTCAATCAACGTTCGTAGGTTGTTGTTGCGGTTGTGTTTTTTGTTTGTTTGTTTTTTATTTGGTTTTGTTTTGTCATTATCGCTGTACTGACTAAGAACGCCTGAGGGGTTCGGCTGAAAACAATGTTATTCTCAGCTGATTACTTTACCACAGAAAACGGGCCAGTATCTCTTCACTATTTTGCGTCTTATGTTAAGTCCGCTTTCCGAAAACCGACTGAATATTTCAAGGAGAACAGACCAAAAAAGTAGGGTCCTTCAAGTAGCTTTTATTGGCTCGATAATTGCAGGATCTTTAAACTTACTGCAGTAGATACATTTGTCTTGTGTTTTTGGCATCGCTTGGGCAGACGACGAGGCTTTCAGAAAGCGTCTATTTCGAATGCAAAGGGAATGATCTTGGAGGGAAATTCCTGATCTTTTGTTGTTGTTTGTTTATTTGTTTGTTTTTCTTTTCTTGTTTTTAAGCTTCTAAAGCGATTCCAAAGCTCTTGAATAACCCATGTAGTGCACTGAATTAAAGCTAGAGAGGGACCAGTAGTGTGTGGCTTTACCTTTGTAATATCTATGGTCGTGAACTGTTGATGACCTGCAGCGGAGTGATTGGTAGACGAGTTCTTTTTTGCGCGGTGCATTCAAGGGCTTGAAGTGAAATGTCAATGATGTGGTAGTTGCGTCCTACTTTCTTTTAGCCTGCACAGTTGGCGGGATGGACGCGTGGTGGAGCTGTTTGTCATTAATGGTTTGTGCCCCGTGAAACTCCTAAAAGCGCTTCATGTAAACTCGCATTTTTGTCCTCTGAAACTGAGCATCGTCGGTTGCTGGGCAAACGGCCATCCGACGATTTTTTGGCCCTTCACCAGCCTCACTGTCCCGTGGTCGAGTGTCTATCTCCCTCGGAGGAATGAGGCCTGGAAGATCCTGAAAAGCTGACCTGATACGGAGATTCTGGAATTCGTTCCTCGGGGGCATTGTTTGCACTTCGTGTGTCCCGGAGCTTTGTTCAGATGCAATGTGGTTTGTAGGAGTCTGTTGATTTTCTTCGACGTAAAAGTTTTCAACTCGTGTTTCGTGCCCTTGCGTCGGAAGGTCAACGAAATGGGTCGTGGGACTTGAATTAGGGACCTCTTCATCCTGAGGAGGAAAGGGATTGCTTAGGCCCTATCCTCACTAATGCGTTTTCGTTTGAAAACACTGCGCGCCAACGCGTTTTCGTTTAAAAACGCACACCTTTCGATGCGTTTTCACCGATTATCCATGCTAAAACGCCCGAAAACGCTGATGAAAACGGAGGTTTTCGAAAACGGTTTCCAAGGTGGAGACTTCTGAAAGCGCATCGTTTTGAGAATGCTGCGTGGTCAGGTGAAAACGATGAGGTAAAAACGCGGGAAATTTTGAGAACGCTTTAGTTTGGTCGGGTGAAAAGAGAGACCCTGTAGCTCTCCAGACACGGTCATTGATTGGAGAACGCAATACAAATAGCTGATAGAACACAGGCAATGCCCCTGGCCCTGATAACAAAAGAGGTTCAGGTCATAGGGACTAATGAAAATACAGGTCTGGAAGAGCTGCAGGAATACTCGGTGAAAACGCAGACATTTGAAAACGGTGACGCAAAAAGCGTGGGCGACTTTTGAGATCGACTTTTTCACACATGCGTCAGCCAGTTGGCGGATGTTTACACGGTCATCAAGCATTTTAGTGCGATACGTGAGAACGATACGAAAACGCTAGTGTAGAGAAAATATTGTGCTTCGTTTTCGCCGAGATGAAAGCGGCTACTTTTGAAAACGCATTAGTGTCGATGGGGCCTTATTCTTTGGAAAATACAATAGCTTGTCAGCATCAATATGAATTGTTCCTAGAGTGAAAGGACTTTTGTCACTGCACAGAAAGTACCGTGGTGATGTCAGATGACTACGTCGGATATTGACTGTGATTGCAACTAATACTTGACGTGATGCGCTGTGTGACGTCATAGAGCTGGCTCCTGTGGTCTGTTTCATTGCTTTCGTCTTATACAATAACAAAATCAATGCGCGTGCGCTGATTGGACAATTAGCTATTATTTATTGTGTCAGAAACCCATTCGAAGAATTCGTGTTCTTCCAATATCCCGGGTGGTTTATCAGCCTATAAACCATAGAAACGTGCGAAATAGACTCGTGCTCACCGGACGAATAAAAACAAACATTGAAGAATACAATTGATTTCAATGAAAAAAAAACATGAAACTCATTTTCATAGTAAAAGATAAAAATAAACTGGGAACAGAAATGAATGCCCACTGGAACGATTGTTTGAAAGTCTGATTTGCCTTATAATTATAGCATATGTGTGAAGAAAATGACAGCAAGTCTTAATGATCGCTCTCTTTTGTACCAAATCTACAGCAACGAATCAATTATAACGCCCACTAACTTCCAGCACAGTTCAATGATTTGTTTGTCCATCGACTGCAAGTATAAAGGAAGAGCTTCCTGAATGGTCAGTTTTCCGAATCAAAAGAATTTTATGAATGAATACTTCAGGAAGGTCAACACCGATGTGGGCTTATTAGAATACGGACAAAAGCGCGTAGGTAGATCGGGTCATACATGAAATTAAAATTAGTCGTATTTTTTTTCTTCTTCTTCCTACAGGAAATCGTTAATTTTGATCAACAGCAAGCAAAATTTGTTGGTTCTAATGATGCATGGAAACCTCGGTGATAATCGCATTGTCAACGCTTAAAACTTGCCAAAGCCGTATTTCGTCGTCTTGGAGGTCAATTTTGCAGATTAGTTCGTCCAATATATATTGAATCAAGATCCATAAATTTATCTTGTCTCCAAATTCATTCTTCCTTTTGAGGCAGCAAAACGTCACGCCTTTCCTTTCAGAAGATTCCTTTAAAAGATTAATGGGCTTGAAACGTGTTCGTAGCTTCTTTCATGGTGCCAGTAAATACTCAAAAGAACTCTTAAGTATCCCTTAAGTAAAGTGTATTTCTTCACTCGGTTCAGAATAGCGTCTATTTTCATAAGTTCATAAATGTAAAGCATCCGAGGTATAAAATAAACAATTCCGTTCTGGCTTGCTGGAAACTATACCGCAGTCAGGAGAAACTAACTGGAGTTCAAAATTATACACTCAGCGAGTCGAGCAGGGATTTTTATATTTACCTTAGGAGGGATTCTCTTTCCTTTATTTTCGGATTAAAAATACTGTAACCAGAAAACGGAAATTATACTTGTCATCAATTTCCCATAAGAGATTTTACAAGACAACCAGGGAACAAATATTTATCTGTTATCATTTCAGATAAATTAAAACAACTTTCTACAACAGCTTATGTAGCATATTCTCGGTAAAATAATACATTCATCCCTCAAAAGCGTTTCCGCTGTCATAATTTAGTTCTGGTTTTCATTCAGCAGTTGTTCGTAAATCATTGTTTGTTGACTAGCCACAAAAAGATGAATTTAATTGCCGGATAAAACATCTCTCTAGATTTTATCCACTTGTTTCGTTTTTTCTCTCTCAGCTTTCTTTCCCGGTCGAAAACAACACCTGACGACCGGCTTCGTTGATATTAAGATTGAGTTGGAGCTAACTCATCTGACACCTTATCTTCAGTCAAAGGAAATGAATTAATACCTTCAAAAGCAACAAAGGCGAGCTGCAAGCGACGGAAAATGAAATGTCATCCCATGTCAAAGACGTATTGTAACTGAAGAGGACAAAGAATGAGACTGGCATCGTGTTTCATTTTCGCTATCACAACAGAACTTCGCACTTCTAATATTTACGAACATTTTTGTAAAATTTATATTTATCTTCTTCTCAAGAAGATATAAAACGGAAAAATAAAGTTTTGGTCAAAAACGTGCCACCGACTACCTTTGGAAAAAAACTTAATGAGTATAGAGCTTGTCGAGCTCTTAGCCACCATATAAGATGGGGCAGAATCAAGGGAGATTTGTGTACTGACCTAGACTCACTGCGCTATTTACTTAGTTATGGCACCGTATGTTCTTAATAAATGACCTCATAGGCAACAAATTTCAAACCTTAAAACGAACCAGTGCCGCCAAGTTACTGCTGCATTCCGCTCCCTCGTCTTCGTAAACCTTTTCGTTGTTGCTGGTTTCGTGCAAAGAATCAGCTTCGTTTTGTTTCCTTTCTAGGGATTCCCAAACGCGACCGCGAAGCCCATCCGGCGAAAACCTTCTCTCCTCCAATAATTCTTTCTTCCCCGCCATAAGCTTTTCTAGGGAGCCACCAGTGGTCAGTTATCCTTTTCTTCAGTTCAAAGTCTGGATCGGCTTAACTTCTTCAGTTGTGGGTAATGAATGGTGAATGATACTCGATCAAGCGAAATAAGTTTTCCTGGTCGACCGATAAAGTCCTCCGTCAAGAGTACTCTGTCAATGTACTGTATTATAAAGGACACAGCTGCGCAGTCCAGGGATGATAAAGTTTGCATTAAATGACTGGAAGCCGTCCCTTCCAGGTAAACAATGTTTTGTCTTTCGACTGAAATTCGCGAATAAAAGCGGCTACTCAGCGTTAACCCGGCAGGGCAACTCTAGTCAGATATATTAGATATATGTTGTGATCGGAACAGTAGACTAACAAAAGTTATCTTGTAACTTTGCCACGGCGTACTCGACAAATCTTCGCACGTGTCATTTGTAAAAATTAGTGCCCTGTCCAGTTCAATCAAGCGCTTCGCATACTCCGCTCTTCGCTGATAAGTTTAAAATTGAGAGAAAATATATAGTTGGCAAATAACTGTTTGCGGGATGATAACCTGGCACTTGGCGAGACTGCTTGATATGGCAAATTAACGGTGAAGGAAGCCTTCACAACAGTGAACCTTGAAACACAGTCGGCTCTACGAGCTATCTTTTCAAAGATAGTTGGAAACAGCTGAGCAAATGTTTCGTCCGCCGAAAATATTACATGCCAACAACACCAGCAAGAGAATTACACCTTCTGTGCTCCAAATTAACACAATTTAAGTTCTTCCTATGTATATTAAATGTCAGTACGAAAATCAGAGTCACATTGTTACAAACTGTGACTTTCAGTTTCTGGAGTCTGGCACAAGATTTGCCGAGATAAAGCCCTTCTCTAAAAGCGAAAATCAAATCGGCAAGCGTTTTACTTTACATTTGCGCTTTCCTTAGCTAAATAATTTGAAAGCAATTTGTATCTCCAGCAAATAAACACTGCTAAACCTCTTAGCACTTGCCTATTCTTATTAAAATTATCAGATGTCACTCGGATGCTTTTCTTTCATTGGTCGTGTATGTGAAACACTGTTTGATATGTTAGTCGACTTTGAAGCTCAACGAATATCGTAAATCCCGCCTAGCTCTCCTTATCTTATGCGAGTCGTACGCTTGGGGTTTAATTACATCCGGCTTAGCTTGGTGTGGCTCAGCCGTGAAATAAATGAACGGAATTTCGTCCAAAATTTGAAACAAAAACACCTACAAACTCTAAGAAATAAACGTGAATGCAGTAACTTCAAGTCATAACGTGCATTTGATGCCTATTTCCAGTGAACATTGAGAGGCGAACGAACAGTCGGCCAGAGGGTGAACGAATAGTCGGGATTTCAAGGGAGTTTTACAAACAATTTACTGCGTTTTCCCCTTTTTCTTTTCGAAATCGAAAGAGAAATATGGTTTCGATATTACGACTGTGATAGTTTGAAGCGAAATTTCTCCTGATCTGACTCGAGCTATTTCTTGAATAGTACATGTGTAACGTATCCTTACTCGTCAAACATGTTTGAAACTTGAAGCCAAATGTACAGTCAACGTAAAAGAGGATCGAGAGCATTGACGTCTTTTTGTACTCCTTATTGTACATAATTGAAAACAAACTTGAAAGAATACGTGCTTTTAGCAAGTATATGAGATCGACTAGCAATAGAGTTATCTCATTAGTCAAGAGTTATGACTCAGAGTTAGAGTTAACGACTGCCAAAATCCTGAATTCAAGATTTTGGACTGCCAAAATCCTGAATTCAACATTCTGGAAAGCCAAAATTAATTGAACCGACTTGACTCTTAAATCATGGTTTAGACCTAATCACTAAACTTTAAGCTAACCCTTCCAAAATCATGAATTCAGGATTTTGGAGGCTTAACTCTAACTCTAAAAGTAACTCCATAAAAATAACTCTATGAATAGCCGTCCCCCGAGTATATTAACATTTATTTTTGTTTTTCAATTTCCATTAGCAAGTGAAAAGTTTTTACCGTATCTTTGTTTCTTCAAGTTTATCTTTCTGGACTTTCTCGCTTCTTTCGTCCTTTGAGCAAGAAAAGCTTTCAGACTTGCACCGACAGCTTTGCACTAATTAGGCGAATAACATGTTTCACGTTCCATTGCCCTAGCAACGCTCTTAACATTTTATAAATATCATGAAAATTTAAACGAGCGGTTCCGAAGGGAAAGTGCAAAGTTGTCTTTGACAGTGAGCACGTTTGAATATGCAAAAAAATGTGACACGTTCGGTCCTCTCCATTCATCAATTGGGAAGGGGAGAACAGCTTGATCGAGTGCCTGTTGGCCTTTTGTTTTAGTACTTTCTTCCTCAATTCTTTTCTTCACTCATTGTGTACAAACTTAAATCCGTGTCAGAGTCAAAATACAGCCTCACTCATCCATACACGGAGTTAACGTACACATTAACAGCTATTCAAATAAGAATCAATATGGACTGGAGTCCTCAACTTAAACATGCTGACATTTTTTGCACCGCTACACATTGCTGTTCTTACTTGAAGTCTTTAACTTTAACTCGAGGGTGAGTATAGATTTGACAACAAATTTTCTTCTTAGAATGAGGCGCCCGGAACCACCTTCAAGCAGACAGCCAAGTTTTGCAACCTTGCCGCAGTAACGTGCGGAAGGTCATAAGTAAAGCTAGCAGGTAGTTATATAGGTTAGTTTTTGGATAGTTATTTATATGTGGGAGAAAAAAGAAAAAAGTTCTTAGCCGTAACCGCGTCGACATACCAAGAGGAAAACTTCTAGATGAAGCAGAGCCTACACGACGACGACGAAGACGGCTAATGTTTTGTGCCTTTCTCTTTGCCATCGACGTCGTCGTTTCGTAAGCTCCCTAACAAAAGAGTAATGCGGAAAGCGTAGGTGTTACAACGCTCTTTGTGGCTGTCAACTTACAGCCGTCTTAATCATTGAGAGCACCGTGGAATTACCGACACTTCAGTAGAGATAAACGAAGGTAGTCAGTACGCTGCAATCTTGCAATTGAGTAGATAAATCTCTTGTCCATACCACTGGGCGTGCGAGAAATCACAATTGTTTGTCTCTTGCCTCTGATTGGATGAAAATTGGCGCGGTATTTTTAAGCCAATCACTAACCCGAAGAAATCACGGAATATTAAGCTGGGGAGACGACTGACAATTCTAAATTCAGACTGGGTGTCCATTTTACTTTATCAATTATACCAATTTATCAATTATACCAATTATTCATTTATGTTTTAGTGGTAGTTTTCTGTAGTTTTTGGTCTTATTGTTGTTGTCGTTGTTGTAATTTCCTGCCATTAAGCACTTAAGTTTGTTTTTTCTTTTGTTACATTGTTAGCGCGCGCATTATTCGATTGTTAGCATTTAGTATTGTTGTAACTTTTACCGGTAATTTAAAATTCTAACGGAAATGTATTAACGTAAGTTCAAACTGTAACATTTACTCAAATTCGCACTATAACGAACACTTGCAACTGAAGATGATCGTTGATCGATCGAAACATGTCTTGTAAACTCAAAGTTATTGTCCATTTTTTTACAAATCGAATTCCAAATCACGATTCAATCACTTACAGACAGAACCCTAAATTTGATTGAAGAAGCGACAGAACTATCACCAAAAGCTGGATTAGCTAGGAATGAGACCTTTCCAATCCAGCTTAAGGTCAAAGTCATGTCAAAATCACAATCAGTTTTTTTTTTTTTAAGAAGAAGTACGATACCGTATTAAATAACGAACTGCCACAGCCGCGATGTAAGTCAGTAACGGGTGTGTGATTATACTTCTCCAATCCAGCTCACAGTGATGACCATGCTGAATATTTCATAAAAAGAATTAAAGGATAAATAACGAAGCAAGAAACCATTGCTGGAGGATGGATGGGAAATGAAGAATTCCTTTGAGATCCATCTTACGATCACCGTCATATCCAGGTCAAATTCCGAAAGAAACAGGGGATCATGGTGTGGTATGGTATGGTATGGTATGGTATGGTATACAGTATGGTATGGTATGGTATACAGTATGGTATGGTATGGTATACAGTATGGTATGGTATGGTATACAGTATGGTATGGTATGGTATACAGTATGGAATGGTATGGTATACAGTATGGAATGGTATGGTATACAGTATGGTATGGTATGGTATACAGTATGGTATGGTATGGTATACAGTATGGAATGGTATGGTATACAGTATGGTATGGTATGGTATACAGTATGGTATGGTATGGTATACAGTATGGTATGGTATGGTATACAGTATGGTATGGTATGGTATACAGTATGGTATGGTATGGTATGGTATACAGTATGGTATGGTATGGTATGGTATACAGTATGGTATACAGTATGGTATGGTATGGTATACAGTATGGTATGGTATGGTATACAGTATGGTATGGTATGGTATACAGTATGGTATGGTATGGTATGGTAGACTATCTAGACACGATAAAAACATCAGTTACAAAACACTGAAAGTACGACTGAAGAGGACATTAACAAATCTAACTCATGTTTAAACTGCTTAGAGGATTTAGTGTCTCTTACTTTAGCTGGCAACCTCCAAATGAAGCTAAATTATCGGATTCACTAAATTCATTTAAAAATTACCTCAAAACGTGATTGGGTCATGCCATGCGACATTCTTTTAGTCCTGGGCCTCAATATCGAATGACCTCCATTTTTTGGTAGTATAGTATAGGGGTTTTTTAAGGGTTCTGATTATAAATTAAATTCCTGTACTATTAGCTTCACTCTTGATTGTAAACATAAGTGATATTGTTAGTCTTAGCTTCTTAGTAGATTCTAGTAGTCTTACTCATATGTTATTTTGTAATCATTTTTTAATATACACTTATTTACATGTGTACACTCGCATTTTTGTATAATATATTTGTAAAGACACGCCCTCCATGAAAACCAGCTTAATGTTGATGGGGCTAGCGTGTCCTCTGGATTCAAATAAAGTATACCATACCATACCAACATAACTGGGTAGAAAAGAAGTGATTCCTTTCCAGTCTCACCTCTTTTTGTTTTTTTCCGGATTTCGTATACGCGGGCGTTGAATGGGGTAAGACTTGAACTAAACGAAGAAATAGCGCGAGGATCGCGCCAGAAGACAAAGGTAAAATACCAGTGTGGGACGGCCCCCCAGTTTTGTGCAAAAAAAA
The DNA here is from genome assembly GCA_014634185.1 of Astreopora myriophthalma. Taxonomy (NCBI): domain Eukaryota; kingdom Metazoa; phylum Cnidaria; class Anthozoa; order Scleractinia; family Acroporidae; genus Astreopora; species Astreopora myriophthalma. The sequence continues at coordinate 328,883 of BLFK01000113.1, read as the reverse complement.
TTATGAAACAAATAAAATAAATTATTATATGGCTACAATAGTACGCGCGCTCTGATTGGCTGCCGAGCGGGCAAGATTTTCTTTTAACGACGGGCATTATGAGAATTTTTAAATTTGCCCTAGATCTTGGTGTAATAAAGACAAAACTCGTCTCATTTTCAAAGAAACTGTTTCTTATGTCACTTCTGGTTTCGATCGCATGGCCAGGTTTGTTTCGGTTCAGTGAACATGACCTCGAATGACCTCTTGAGCGCGCAAAAGGATATTAAAAGACGCTTCCCGTTTTTCTTTTCCAGCGCTAAAAAGGCCATATAATAAATACCTTAGTAACCTCGTCCGTTCGGTCATTACAGGGAAATCTCAGACCTCGGCCTTGAGGTATTGACCTCGCTATCGAGAGGAAATACTTTCAAATGACAAATGTGCGTCCATGGCCGGAATCTTGATTTATACTAGGAATGATGCTCTTCTAATTCAGCTTACGGTCACAGACTTGTCTAAAGTAAAACCCTAAAATGAAAGAAGAATGTCCCCTGAGACAAGATGAACACAACCATGACCAGAAGACAAATACCTTTTGGATCCACCGTATATACGGTCACGACTGTGTCCGGGCAGAAGTCCATAACCCAAAAGTCTCGATCCGTCTCATTAGGCCTTGGCCTAATAGAGGTGCTGCCAAATAATGGCCAATCAGATTAGGCATGAAAACCATAATGCGTCTCATTGGTCCGCAACCAAGAGCCGCACGAAAGATTGCTCGTGCTAAATGCAAATCATGGCTCAAATTTAACAGCAGCCGTTCTAAAAATGATAATACCGTAAACTGAGGGGCCGCATTCCATTCCAGATCGAGAATTCTTGGTTATGGACTGCTGGTCCAGGTCAAACTCGGTGATTCACGAAAGAAACACTTATAACGCTTAAAAAGGGATTTTCAGGAAGCCCGCCGCACACTCGAGGAAAGAAGTCAGTGAGGCAAACTGCCTCGCGAAGCAGTTAGCTCAGCTGGCGTTTCCCGTCATGTGCACCGCGTGAAATTCGCCTCACGAGGCCGTGAGGACACAATCAAACAAAAAGGACCAGAGCTAAATGACGAAAATACTGGATTGGACAGCCAAGAACAATACCTGTCATTCCAGCATACGGTCACCGTGGTGTAATTCAGATATCCAACAAAGAAAGAAAACTAAAATAAAGAAATGGTGTAACGATCGCCCGAAGCTTATGGAATTTCTGGCGTTTGAGTGTATACGAATTAGTCCGAAATGAAATATTTCCGCGGCACTGGCGCAGTGGCGACTGGAACTAGTCCAGTCGAAGTGCATTATGGGTTGTCAAGGAGGACTATATTACAGGTTTGTAGCACGTGAGATAGTCATTCTAGGCCGACACCTCGTTCGATCTTAGATATCTTTTTAAGTATAACGTTCTTTTAGTCAACGCAGGTAGACGCGTTTGAAATTTGTAGCCTCGTAGGATGGGCTATTGAGAGTTTGAGCCATGGTTCCTACCCAGATTTCCTGCCGACTTTTTTCCCTCACGGGGGTTTTTTTCCGGCGGGTTTTTTCTGGCCTCCGTCTGACAGTAGTAGTCGTGTAAACTGTCGCTCAGCTCTGTCTCTTGTCTTATGCCTTATACTGAGATCTTGTTATAGGTTGTAGTATAACTTATCGTTATAGTTACTGGTGCTCGTCTAAACTGCCAAAATTCCTCATGTTGTGTCAGCGTGGTGGAGCTGAAATCTAGTAGGCCTGATATGCTACCTCTCCATAAGAGGCGCAGTGGTGACAGGATTGAATATTTAGAAAAAGGAATATAGCATGAAGAAATGGCGCGACCATTGCCGGAAGATGGGTAGGAAAGGAAAAATACCTTTCCAGATCCAGTTCACAGCCACGGTCGTGTCAAGATCAAATATTAGGGACCTTTAGCAACGAGGACGAAGACGTGAACGTCGACGTCTACAACAGTTAGAGCACTGGGTCGAGACCTTCGTTCACGGCGGTGAACGAAGACAGAAACAAAGTTGAGGATAATCACTAACTCTTTCGAAAATTGTTTCTTTTGAAGCTGTGGTTTACGCAGAATCCAGCAAAAAAAGCCTTCGAGCAGCAAATAAAGTAAGCGTACAAATGTCGGGAAAGATTACCAACTGGAGCGAGAAATCTACGTGTTTAAGAAAAAAGCCAACCAGCTGCAGTAAGTGCGAGAATTATTTATGCCAGCATCAAACCCCAGCTAAATTTTATTACAAGATTGCTTTACAAAAGTTGATCCTCGTGCGCACCAGGAAAGACAGCGATAAGATAGTAAACAATAATTGACTGATTGTAATCTTTCAGTTTTACCGCATGTTTTTGTTTCCAAATGCAGAATCATTTGGAATACAAAAGAAACTGCAATTCAAAGCATCGAAACCCCACACAGAATGCAAAGAACTTAAAAGTTATGTACCCAGGTTTGTCGTGTTAACGTTCAAGAGAGGACTTGTTTGTTCCATGTTTTCGTGCTAGCGAGCTAAGACCATAAGAGGAGATCTGCAAAGCGATAGAAAACCGAGTTTATTTTCACCTCAGCTCGCAGAAATAAGTCTTAGCTCTTCTAAAATCTTTCAGGAAGCCAAACGTGTTAAGAAATCCACATACTGTCCGAGGAAAATTAACAAAACACGTGAAAATACTCGCTTTCACCGCACAACGTGACGACGAGTTGTGGGCGTGCAGGCATGCGCAGTACCACCGAATGTTGATTTGTTGACTTCCGGTCGTCGACGTTCACGTCCTCGTCCTCTTTGCTAAAGGTCCCTATTTAATATTCATAAGAAAACGACGAACAGGACGGCTATCGCCGGAAGCTGGTAAAGGAACTTGCAGGCGAATACCTCTCCAATCCAACTTGCGGCCGCGCTGGTATCAAAATCATATATTGTAGGACCCGAAACATATGCAATGAACGGCGGAAACTCTGGAAGACCCTGGAAGTTAAGCTAGACATGAGTGACGCCTTTCTAATCCAACGTACGGTTAGCACTTACAGTTATCTAAAGATCGAATGTTTGAATAGAATGATATCTTTCCGATTGACTGTGTCAACATCCAATATCCAACGAGAAACAAGTAATGTACCAAGGTAGCTGGGGGACTAGGGGAGATTGAGTAATTTTGAAAGTCTGTCATCCGAAAGATTAGTTCAGTAAAGGAATGGCACAACTATAGCCGGAAGCTGGATTGGAGAGGAATAATACCATTGAAATCCAGCTTACGGTCACAGTCGAGTCAGGATCAAATGTCTGATAGAAATACACGAAATGAACAAATGTCGGGTCGGAGGATATGAGCGGCACGCTAAGATCATTTTGAAAACGAAAACGAGCAAATGATTGACTATAGCCGGAAACGAGATTGGAGAGGAATATCACTTTTCCAGTCCAGCTTACAATCAAAGTCGAGTCAAGAAGGAGACATACGAAATGAAGAAATTAAAATGCAAAGGCTATGACCGACATGCCAAGATCAAATATTCTGAGAACGAAAATACAGATTAAGACTGAAATGACGTGACTAGGGTCGGAAGCTGGGATTGGAGAGAAATGACACCTGTCCAATCCGCGCCTTACAGTCATAGTCGTGTCATAGCCACTCGTCGATAATCAGAGTGAGCTTGGTTTGGCAGAATGAGTGCATTTCAATTCAAAGGCTCTTAATTCTGCCTCGTCTACTTAGGCTCAACTTAGTTCGCCCCAGGTTTCACCTCAAGCAACCTCGACCTTTTGGTTGAAACCTGACAATACATTTAGTTGGTTTGAGGTCCGCCCCTTGGACCCCTGTCCCACAGTCCTGATCGCAATAATTTCCAAAACGTTTGCGCAAACTTAAGTTATCAAAATTAGTTCACTAACTGCAGAAGCTAAAGTCGCCGGTAAACTGAGTTTGTATAAAAGAGACAAAAAATCGCTCACTGACTCAGTCGCGTGGTTTTTGTTTACTCTTTGTACTCGTTATCAAATTGTGGAAACTTCGCTTTTTGCTGCACCCGGTCAATATCCCACTCACCGGAAATGCACCAGGTGAGCGAGCCTAAGGGAGTCGAAGAACAGACCTGATGCCCTATGGAATTCACAGCCTTACCTTCTTCTCCAGAAGTTAGTGTGATGTCAAAAACTCTGACATTGCGCGATACGGGGCAATTGGTTGAAAAATGACGACTTTTCGAAAGGCTTGACGTCAAAATAACGCTATTGACACAACGTGCACGAGCTGTTGTGCGCTGCGCTTACTTTGGAAAAAAGAGAGAGCCTGGGTTCAAGGTTGCTTCCTTTCACAAAACACATAGCGTGCAAATCAGTAATCAGTAACATGTTACAGGCCTTCCAATCGTCTCACGGTAGTTTGACCTTAAGATTCCTGGTCTCAAATCTCTTGGTGAATTACGGAATCTTGAATTTGCAAAAAAAATTCAAGTTGTTCAGGCGTTGATCCAGGGCAATTTCCACCCATTTTCAAAAATTCTTCACATGACACCTCCAGGCTGTCGGAATGACTGAAATTTGCAGAAAATAACATAGAGCAAATTTTTCTGGGGAATCGTTCCACCGAAACCACCCTTCTGCGAAGCTCCTCTGCTGCACGAATACTTGTAAATCAGAAGGGATTCGCACCTTCTCTGCTCTCTTTTATCTCTTGAACGACACTATTTTAGGTTTCGGCGACAAGACACTTTAGACCTTACTTTCGACTCACAAAACACTCTGTCGAGCGTACTCTATACTAGTCGGGAGGCCATTCATGGGCTCCCGTATCGGAAGAATAAACAGGGAGCTTCGCAACACATTCCCAGTCCGAGTTCCGCTGCTCCTTCCCAGGTCTATCCTTGTACGGGTGTGGTTTACCCACAGGTTCCCCAGGCTCTGCAAGCAGTAGTTGTGAGGCAGCGATTTCGGCACAAATAATCTCGATATGAATAACAATAAAATGGTCTCCAAACTTCAAACATGTCTTTTGGTAATAATTTCTAATGTCTGAAACTCGATTTCGGGGTTGTTTGACATATTTGACCTAAGTACTGGCATAGCCTCTCACTGTAAAATGACAAGTTTCAAACGCTCACTTGCAAGGCCTGGTTTACCTGTGGTTTACCCTGCTGTCAATCAGATTTGAGTCGAATCTATTATCTTTCTCTTCCGTGGAATGAATGCTGAACGAAGGGGAGGATGAAGTTGCGGAGAGTGATTTTCTGCCTTTTTGGTCTTATTTGCATTACTTCGAAAACAGACGGCACACAAGAAATACGACTTGATGGCGATGATTTTGTCTCGTACAAACTAAACGGTTTTCGTTGGTTGGGGATAATTGACACGCACAATATTGTTTTCGACTTTAAAACAGTTCACCCAAACGGCATACTCATCTATGTTGGGAGCAAGGAAGTCCAGAGAGATTTTCTTATGGTTGATCTGGTGCATGGAAAACTGAGGTAAGAAGTCACAGATATGATAGTTCTTAGGTCTTCTTGGCGCTCTGTGACATGTAGGCATTCCAAAATCGAAACAAAATGCGAGAAGGATCTGCGGCGGAGTAAAAAGCCAAAATGATCACGAAAGAAACGGAATGGAATGCAAGCATACCTTGCTTTATATAGGCCCGGGACTACGCTAATAAAAGGAAACAAGTTGCTGGTTACAGAATTACGTATTTAATACAGATATGTAAAGGTCAGTAACGAGGTGACACCTACGCTACAGTATAGTACTAATCTTCCTTAGTTTTGCGTCGGAGTTCGGACAGCGTAATGCGAAGAAACAACAAACAGTATTTGAAATCACGGTGGGGAAGATCGTATTTCAGTGTTTAGACTTGCTTTTTCCCTTTAAAGGCGAATTATCCGAAGGTTTGGCCTTTAATCTGCAGGATTTTCTGAAATCTTTTCTGTTGGATGCTTAGTATTATTCTGCTTTTCGGGACAAACTGGAATTCGCGCCACCTGCAATTTCATTGTAAATTGGAAAACCCACTTTTTCACTAGTATGGCACTCTGAAGTATAATTTATTTGTTACACTATCTACACCGTGACAATGTTTTCACTTTATCGGAGATAAATTGGTTGCTTTTCACTATAAGCCGGCACTAGAGAACGTGGCGCGTGGCGCGATATCTTGGTGGGAAGCGATAAGAATGTCTGTTATTTAACATTAAAACGTGCCGTATAAGTTCCAGTTGTAAACCCAAAAGGAGCTAATGTTTGAAGAAGACATAATTGCGGTTTACCGTCACACAGGAACCTTGTATTTTTGTGTGCAGTTGCTGTGATTTTGAAAACACATGATCACATCACAAATGAATCACGTAATCAGTGAAGTTATATCGGCAATACACTGTATTTCATTGTTTATATTCCAAAATTGACTGTTTTTATACAGCGGATGTGTAATCCGTCTGGGAGACTTTGAGCAGGGAAAATTTAGTGCGTCGTTCAGTTCGTCTACTGCAAAGATGCATAAGAGGCGATTTGTGCGCCTTCTGAGACGCCCTATACTATTTAATTAATTCCGACTGCAATACATCTGGATGGTCAACGGAAAGATACTATGGGTGCTTACCATTTGTTGGGAAATTCCGGTTGGGGTACTTCTTGCAAAGCGGTAAGCGAATTTCCAAATATACCGATCAGTCAGACGAAATCGCACGTACCACCGCGGTAAGGTCCATAAAAAGGAAACGGAAAGATTCGTAAAATGGTAAAGGATTTTCTGACTACCCGTTCCGAACGGGAAGAAAGCGGTACCTCTGGAGGTACCCCGAAATTTCCGAACGTATTTTCCGGGAAGTTACTGTACCATTTGAGTTTTCCCGAAAATTCCGGAATTTTTCGTCAAATGGTAAGCTATGCATCCCAGTCGACCGCGTCAACCCAGAGTTTTTCAGGCCGGCCGTCAGCTGCTGTTCAAATTTGATCACGGGATCACTGTTGTGTGTGCCATGTGATAACCTTTTTGGTGTACCACTTGATTAAGGCTGAAGACAGAGCGACTTGTATTTTCGTGAAAGCTGATCACGTGATACCCCAAAAGGTGATCACGAGGTACACAAAAAGTGATCCCGTGATCAAATTTGAACAGAAGCAGACGACTTGAAAAAACTTGGGATTGCCGCGGTCTACTGGGATGCATATAGACTTGCCCCAAGTCGTCTGAGAGAAGCGAGCGACGAAGTCGCGAGGAGAGTTTTTCCGTTTTCCGCCCCACTGGACTCCCACAAAAACGGACTTTGAGAAAGTCTAGGATGCATAGTACCCAGTAAATATATAATTCAAACAGTATTACGGCCATCAAAATAAACGTTCACTGGTAAAACTGCCTGTATGTTCAAAACTCAAATAACAATCGTCTCCTTTTGACCTACACTTAAAGATAGAGCCCTGAAAGTCCTGGATCATGGAAACAAGCCCCGAACGACGAGAACCAACGAAAGACCAAGGCAAATTAATCACAACCACAGTTGTGAGACGTTATGTTGTTGTTTGTTTGGTAAAGAATGCATCGAACACCAAATGGTAGCAGCAAGCACATTCAAACAGTTGAAGCTCTTGAATTCAGTACGGTTAACAAGTCCATTGGAGTATTCATCAGTGCAGTACAACCAATTAAGCCCGTAGTTCGCCCACTTCCCGATCCCCCTCCCCGATAATTATTTAGGGAGCTCAGGTAACAACCAGGGGCCCGTTTCTCGAAAGCCTCGAAACTTGGGTAACATGAAACCTTGCAATTAGTTTGCGCTTTCCTGTCTTGAAAGCATATTAACAGACCAGATTTTCACCATTAGCAGATCGTAGTTGTACAAATTGCTTTTCAGTCGGGTGCGTTAACTTTATGGGACTTAACAGAAACGTTCCCCAGGAGGGCAACGAGAAACCCACAAAACAATGAGCAAAAGCTACGTGAAGATTAATCTGAACGCTCTGCACGTGCGTTTTACATCCTTGTCGGCACAGTTCTTTGCCGTCCTTTATTATAATTGCAAAACGACGGCGTCAAAGTTTGGGTAGAACGTCAGCACAAGACGTCGGTCATGAATTTTTCATTCTCTTTACAAACCGGCACGCCGTTCTTTCTAGTTGCATCGTTGGATAACAGACGTTTTACGTATTAAAAACAGTTGAAATAATCGCGAAGTGATTGCAATTACGTGAATTTCTATTTTGAAGCGGCATTCTCGTCGCCGTTGCCGTTTTCGTTGCTAAAGCTCCCTTATCGACACGGTAAGGCTATTCCAACCAAAAGGTATCAGTGTTGACAGGTGGAGGTGTCCCACTATCAATAATTTAGCTTTTGTTTTTGGTTGACAGGCTCTTATTATATGGGTCAGTTATGCAGCTTTTACAACGGCTCCTGGGATTGGCTAAGAAAACATTGGATGTAAACAAACATACAACTCAGGCCCATAGGGAGGGGGGTGCGCCGGGTTCCCCCCCCCCCCTTACAGGCTGCGGAGGTCCACTTTTTTGTTGACCGACGATTTTAAAAAAGTGAAATGATACAGAAAACATATAGTATAGTTCTGTTCTGATTTGCTGTTTGTGTAGTAAAAATGAAATAAATAAGCAATACGTGTATTCCATGTTTGATTGGCAGCCGATGACGGAGATTTTAACAATTACGTCAAAAGATGACCAGAACTTTAATCAATTTCAATGTTTCTTTCGTTCAATGTTTCTGTTGCTAAGAAGTACCCAAGGAGGCTTGACACACAGCAATGCTGATCATCATGGTTTGCTGCAGCAAACCCAGTGAATGATACGGCTTTTCAACTTTATTTCTATTTTCATTCTTTTTAAATAGTGACATTATTCTCTAAAACTGTAAAATACATACGTAAAGTAGTCTCTGCCGGCCCCCAAACAATCAATGCTGAAGTTCAAAAGTTTGACTAATATCCACGTTTTTAAGTTCGCTTTTGGCTGCCTGTTTTCATATCATACTGCCTTCAAAACGAACAAAATGCAGTCTCAGACCGGGGGAGCATGTCCCCGGACCCCCCTAGAGGTTCGCGCCTCCGCCGCTCATTAGGTCCGTCTCCTCTTTGGATCGCACCCTCCCGCCAAAAAACCTACCTACGGGCCAGGGAAACAATGGTCGTTCACCCGGCATTTACCAAAAAACCGGAAAATGCGACTGGAATTTAAATGGTTAAGCCATTTTGACGTGCCCGAGCCGAAGGTGTTTAGAAATTTTCGAAGAATTTAAAAAGGTACATTGTAGTCCAATGTTGACCTTTTTTTTTTTTACATTTTCACCATAGAATTACAATTAATCTTGGTGACAACATCCCCAAACGGAGAGGAGACGTTGTCATTGACAACAATCTAAACGACAATGCGTGGCATAGGGTTTCACTGGATTTGGAAGGGCGGCAGCTAAACGTCACACTGCGTAGGAAAACTTACTCCGTTGAACTAGAAGGCAGACACAACAGGCTGGATATAAACGGGTACTTTTATGTTGGGGGGCTGCCTCAAGTTATCCGTGGCGTTCTACGTGGATATAAACCGTCCCGAAACTTTAAGGGCTGTATTGGAGATGCACTCGTGTATGTTTTCAAACATGAAGTGTCAATTTTGGAAAAAAAGTACGAGGGGTTCTCAACTACAAGGTACAAAGAATACGGTTCCCCAGAACGCGAATGTCAAGATGTTGAATTTATTTCGCTAAGCCTAGGACGCCCAGAAGCCTTCCTTAAGTTTGACTCCAAAGGCGATGTACACGTCAATGTTAAGATGTATTTTCGCACCTATTTTTCTGACGGGGCTGTGGTATCCAAGGGCATGGCTTTGGGTTCTGGTCCGTTCGTTAGCATTGCACTGGTTGGAGGAAAGATGTTACTGAAATTTAGGGTAAGTTTGAGAGGTCAGGTGATTAAGTTAGAGAGCGGAAAGCGGTTGAACGACGGAGATTGGCATTACTTGTCTGTTGCTGTTAACGAGACCGTGGCGACGCTCAAAGTGGATAATCATCCCGAGTTGGTCCACTGTAATCCCGAGCTAGCGCTGAAACCAGCTGACGAAGAACGCAATTATGTGTTGTTCATTGGCTACTCTCCATTCACGCCAAACTTTCTTGGTTGTATTCACAAGTTACGCGTGAATGACATGAGCATCGATTTACGCCGATCACGAAGGTACCGCTTTGGAAATGTCTACCAAGGCTGTAACCTTAGCAGTAACTGTCTTCCAAACCCCTGCTTGCATCATGGCAAGTGCAGTGATGCGCGCTCAGGCGGTTTTACTTGCAACTGTGACAAGACGTTTCATGGTGGAGCGTTGTGCGAGAAGCCCATTTATCGGAGGACCTGCCAAGAGTACAAGAATCTCGGCCTCGCTGAGGACGCCAACTGTAAAGTAGACCCTGATGGGGAGGGTCCTGTGGAGCCTTTTGTGGTTCGTTGCAACACGCGCGCCGATCAAAACCAGGCGGTAACAATCGTAAGCCACAAGAAATCTGGCCCACAGAAGGTTTCATCAGCTGAATATATCGGACCAAATGGTTATTATCACCGTTTCGACGGGTACTCAATCAGCGTGGAGCAGACCAGGGCTTTGATTTCACGAAGTGAGCGGTGCCGTCAGTTTGTCCGATTCAAGTGTTTTGCGTCCAAACTCCTTGCAGCCGGCCCAGCAGTAGTGCGTTGGAAAGGAGCTGGACTCAGCGCGATAATATCGGACCACTGGCCAGGTGCGCCCGCGCGTAGCAACAAGTGTGCTTGTGGAGTAAACAGAACATGCGCAGATCCTAAACTGCTTTGCAATTGTGACATCGGAGACAACACGTGGAGAGAGGACGAAGGTATAATGAATAACTGGACATTGCACATTAGTATCACTCAACTAGTGGACTAATGCAAATCCTGCATTTTCATTGGCTACGCTACTAGAGGACTATTAGTAATGGTCCTCGAGTAGCGAAAAGCGTGACGCTTTCTTTCGTTTTATTCCCAAATAAATGTTTCTTCAACTTGCATTCGCTAACTTTATTATTGCCTTTTCTGTCCGACTAGTTGGGTGATATTAAAACCCTTGACCTCGCCCTCAATGGCCACGGGTCAATAGCCCATTCGGCTTCGCCTCATGGGCTATTGACCCGTAGCCCTTCCGGGCTACGGGTCTAATTGTTAATTAGCAGTCATTCTCTAAGCGAGCTGCAATGCGCACTTTAGTTCCCCCTCTCAAATAAATGAAAGCAAGGAGAAAATTTAGTGTTCTATCTTGTCCACTTACACTAGGCTGGATGTGCCTTGACGAATCAAAGGGGCCAAATGAGGTTTGAAACGTTCGTTGCAAGCCGGACTATGACGTATAACAAACAAGTCGTAGTCTTGAGCTCGCGATATATCGGCCAGTCCGTGGGTCACGTGGCGCGGCCGAATCTTGACAATTTTTCGATTAAAGAACTCGTAGTAGCATGCGGCGATTTCAGTGTTTTATGACTGTTAGTAGTCGCGGTTGCAACTGTTATTGACAGTTTTTGAGTGAGAGTTGCATTGAAAATTCCTGGCACGTGGCCTGACTTCGAATGCTTTACTTTTTTTTCCCCTTTGCCTTCAAGGTTACGTTACGGACAAGGCTAATTTACCAGTTTCTCTGGTAATTTTTCCACTCTCAACTGCTAAACAGTCGGAAATCACCGTGGGGCCGCTGGAATGCTTTGGTACATCAAGCGATGTGTCGAATATCACCACGGAAACACTGAGCCTTCACCAAAAAGCAACGCGCTTTTTCCGCACCTTGTGTAGCGTGGTCGTTGTGAAGACTGCTCCACCGAAGGTTGATGTTTTCGCTCCAGTTCAGAACTTTTACCCTCCTACAACCCGGCATACTAATACACCTGCGCTTGGTACAACTCTTCGGAAATCGTCGACACCAGGAAAACCTACAGTCGAGGTGCTGACATCGCCTTCAGTAGACTTAAGTTCCAGAAACCGGATCCTTCCTTTAGCTACTGAAACTGGGTCCAACGTGCGAGGTAACACCAAAAGTGAAGATCCACCATCCATCACTACACCAGTCTTGCAGTTTTCAACAGAGGAAGTTGATCCACACTTGCTTCGCAACGAAACTCGGGTGTTAGGGCGCTCAAATGATGCTCCTGGTTCGGTAACCCAAGGAGGATCCACGAATGTACGAAAGGGGGTTCAATTTCCATGGCATCTCCAAGTGACTGTGGTATTTGTGGCAGCCGTGGCTGTAATACTTATAACTGCGCTTGGATATTTTTTTAGCAAGCAAAGAAGGCGCGAGATTCAGACTGAAGTGCGGTTCCGCTCTAAGAAGACGCAGCGTCTGGATGAACTGAACGCGGGTTTTCCAGAAGTCCAGCTGCGCTCGAGATCCGGCGAAGTCAACTTGTCTGATTTTCGTCGATCTATCCAAGCTGGTAGCTACAACGTGAGGACCGGGATCGTGTATGGCGACGGGGTTTGATTGGTTAGCGGATCGGAGTGGATCAAGGTAAGGTGTCTCGTCATTACATGTTCTCCGGCTAACTGCTGATGCGAATAATTAGCCGGAGAGCACTAAGCGTAAGAATACCAGTCGGTTTCCAGAAACCATTCATGACGATTGAACTCACAAAACAAGGCTCCTTTTGCGAGTTCACTATGGTGTCAACAGTAGAATTTGTAAAAACACTTCTTGACAGCGAACGGTAACGCCAGATTAAGATTTTACTGATTCTCGATCGGGCAATGAAGACTTGCACTTCTCCCATGATAAACGAGCGACTAATCCTTACCTTTTTTCCATGCAGTGTGATAGCAGACCATGGCCAGCAGAGGAAGTGCTGTGCTGTGTTTTGTTTACAAAGAAATGCCTGTTCACAAATCTCAGCCAGGAAGATTTAGTTTTGTGTTTGTTGAGTTAATTGTACTGTCAGGCGTTCACACCGGGAAGTCACGGTAAGGCGTTGAGTTGGCTCGGCTTAAAGTTGTACTCAAACAACATTTCCATTTAGCCGGAACAACGCGAAAAGATTACCAAAGTTAAAGAGTTTAAAATTCCATGAAAACGAGGTCTAATGAATTCTTCTTTTGACTCTGTTTACGTGTAACGCGCAACCCGTGATTGAGGTTATGCGAAAAAAACCTGAACATCGTGCCTTTGCACAGTATTACTGCTACCATTAATATTGTCAATCTCGTCCCCAGAGCCCGTGTGTGCTCAGCTTAAGTCAAAGGCCTGGTTTTGATTAGGGACGCAGGCACGAGCGCTCTGTTGGTGCTTGCGTCACAATTGGTTGTCACTTGACATGAATTTCTTGTACTTGCGATTTGTGCCTGCGTCGCTAGCGAAAGGAAGCACATCTTGGTGGCCACTTAAGAGATCACGGACTGTGGGAACGAGTTCTGCTAGCCACTGCGATTGTTACCGCACTTCATTCTAGAGATATGCAGTCCAAAAAACAGGTCGCATAGTCTTTGTCGTGCAAATGATTGTTTTAGCTTTGCATTGTCTCGAAACATGACCGACGAGAGAGCGATGCTGATAATCTCCTAGAAGAGCTGTTAGAGGGTAAAGGCTGTAAAGGCAGCTGTCGTTTGGTTCAGAGCTGTAGTAATGTGTATTAATGTAAAGCAGTTGCGTTGATCACGGAGAGAGAGAGAGCCCTGCTGTCTTTTGGCAAGTAATTGGTCGGGCCGTTAATTTCTATCCTGGTCCTAGTCATTTGACATGGTTTTATTAAACGAGTACTGGAAAAAGAGGGTGCGGTACGCGTAAACAGTTATTGTCAGCAGCAATTGGTCATTGGCAACAGAGTAATTTGCATGATTAACAGGATTTTAGAAACACTTTTTTCATTTGAGTTGTCTTGATCAAATAAAGCGTCGAATAAAATTGACTTTTAATTGCCACAGCCTCGTATTAGTTTTAGTCCATAGTTTATCTCAGTGAGGGTAGGTTTTCAAAAGCGACGCAGAGCGCTTGCCACCTGATGAAAACCAAGGAAAGGAGACGTGAAACAAGTCGCAAGACGCACTGAATCGAAATCAACGATCAGAACGTTTCCATTGCTTCCTACTTCGCGGTCGATTACGATCAGTCACAAGGTGGAAGTCGCAAGATGAAGTGGGGGAATAAACCAATCACAATGCTCGTTCTCCGGCGTTCTTATTGATTGGTTTATTTGAGTCATAACGCTGTACTCTTCTGTTTCAAATCAGCCAATCGATAGGAACTTGATTAACACTCCCAATTTGCGGAAGTGAATGATGCGCCTCGATAGAACAGGGGTTAAATGGCAAATACACGTACTGCATCTGTCGTTCTCTCTTGCTTTCACGTGCATTCCGTTTTACTGACAATAAGGTCAAGGCTAAGGCCCAAGGTCAAGACTAAGGTGCAAAACGGATCCATCGCGACACCACACCCATTCCCAAGTCTTTCTATTGAAGCTTTTTTAGCTGCCAGAGTGAGTCGTGAATGAATTATTACTGAAAGGGATGCCGCATTCGCCCGAAGAAAAACGCACTCCGCTGCCGTATTTCGGGAAAAACGCGCCTCACTGTTGCTGCGTGTTTCACGAGCACTAACTTGTGATATACGGGCTTCGCCACTGTAGTAACGAGTAAATTTTCAATTGAAGCATTAACAAAGGGACCGTAATCTTTGCAACAGTCGTATTTTTGACCTTCTGTGTTCTCAAGGGCGAGAAAAAAAAATCTCTTCAATGGTTATAGCACGCAATCTTGACCAAACGACGTGATTAGTGGAAACAAGTATCTGAAGGCTACAATTTCCCACGAGAAAGAGCGTCACTTGAAATAAATAGCATTCGGGGCCTGGGCGCGCAGGCAGTCTATTCCAGTCTTTAGGTGTTGGTAAACAGTGTAAATCCGGGCTCTGATGTGATGTGCTATGTACTTGCAGCTTCCTGCATAAGTAACTTTGATGAAAGATATAAACAAGGAGTTACATGTAAGCATACCAAAATGCAAGAGCTCCAATCCCAGCACAAAGATCTTGTGGAATCACTGGGAAGTGTTCCAAAGTGCGGGGAGCGGGAATTTAACCAAAACAGCCTTCAAACAGCCGAAATAGTTGCCGAGGACGAAGTGGAATTTATCCAGACACATTACAGCCCCAGAGGTGTTCTGTTGATGTATTTTGAGGGAGACGCAGCTTCGGAGGTCGATAAACATTTCAACAAGACTTTACTAGTAGCTGAACCGTGTTGCTTGTCTGTCGGTGCCGAGAGTAACATGGCCGAAAATTCACATTTGCAAGGTGCTGTTGAGACTTATTTCTATGTTTAGTTTGATTTTGATTGCAATTTTGTACTCATTTCCGCTCGTTATCGAGTGAAAGCCATTCATACAGTAAAACTGAATTTATTGCGAACAAAAGTGCATTTGGCATTTAAAATTTGAGCTGCGTTAGTATTTAATTAAGTTATCGTCGAGATGTTGAACAACAAAGCATGTTGGAAACTCCTTTAGAAGAAGAGTGAAACAGCCCAGTCGTTTTAAAAATCTTTGGAAAACTAAGGGTAAAATCGGAATGAAAGAGAGAAATACGCACTGAAAAGAGACGTCCAAACCTGTGAAGTGTACTCTTGCGAAACTAAATACACTTCACATCAACAATGCTTGCGTTCATTTTATTTCTCACCTTTTAGTTCCTGATGAAATATATATATTGCACCACTGATTACCTCGTTGATTGCTTTAAATTTTTCGACGTCGCTTGCTCCTTTCTGAAATACTATAAAATCCACCATCCCCTTAGCTGCCTGGCCTCCTTAGTTTCCCATATTGTACGAGGACTGCAGTTGTACGAAAGGGAATTTGCGGCGATATACCCAAAAAAGTAATGACACAGCAAAGGACTAATAACTTTTTTTCCTTCACCGAACCAGCGTATCACACAAGAACGCCGGCGTTCAATGACTTAGTGCAAAGAAAAGAAACAGGCACACTCCACGCTGATCGGTCCATGTGTTCAACGAGACTATCGGATTTCTGATTGAACACAAAATCCGAACACGATCGAAACGGACTTCGCCGCGTCTTTGTTACTTCATCCATCCCCGACAATCCGAAGTCCGAAAGTTCGCCGGACTTTTGGATTTCCTGTCAATCGAACACAAATTTCGGACAGGGATTTCGCCGCCGGGATTTTAAGATCCCAATCTAAACAACCCTCATACAAATGCTAGCCACAAACTGCCTCACGATGTGATCGTGTTTTTACCACTTAGTTGTGCCAACTGCCTTTCTACAGCTGAAAGCAGCATAAGGGCAGTCACTGAGATGGGTTAAAATCTATCGCACTATGAAGCGGGAAAATTCTAGTATCCTGTGTGGATACGAATTGCTTCTCCTAAGGAATCGGCGTTCACTTGCCTAAGATGCCTGAAAATAATCCAGGCTGCTTTCCAAGTGTGGTTATCGTTACGCTAGCAACAAAAGTATTTCACACCCCCACTTTATATATGAGCCTTTCTAATCAATTCACTAACATCTATTTGACTCCTACGTTATATCGTGCCAGAAAAACTCCCAACAGTTAATGTATCTACCAATCTATTTCGATAGTTCACGGATAACGTTAATGGAGCAGAGTAGTGAACATTAGTGTTGTAACTGGTTTGAGTTCACTTCGACAAGCCCAGACTGTTGTTGCTGTTTTTCCCTTTTTGCTTTTGTTTTGCGTTTCTTTGCAACTGCCGACCGCGATAATTATTATTATTCCAACTTTAAAAATAAATTACATTAATTTACGTTTCAGAAAGAGAATATTCACTTTTCATTTAGACGAAGTATTAATTGATAAACTCCATTGTTTATTTGTTTTTTAGGAGGGCTAACTCTGCCGATGTCTGAAAGAAACTTTCCAGCCTCGTTTTGGAATCCATCTCACACAAACCGGAGTCATCAATTGCAAACAATTTCACATTGCCATGGAAACACCGTGAAATCAATCTCTGATTGCCTCAATGACGTAAACAACTTTCAACAAAACCATAAAGTCACAGAAAACCGTGGCTGCGGTGGCTGCCAACGTTTCACCGGGCAACCTGGAAATTGCCAACAAAACTTGCCCAAATGTATTCACGCTTGCGCAATTCCTGTGTTACAGGCTGATCCCGGAAGCTTTGACCCAGGACCTACTCAGCAATTATCCGCGCAGGCATCTCGCGCACCAGCTCATCCGTATCCGCATCCGCAGTTCCCTGCACATTGTAACGATTCCCACAAATTCTTGAAGTTCGATCCTTGGCTTAGCAGCCTTCTCGTCCAGCCGGAAGTAAGACCTGATCTTCCAATAGTCCCTGGCGAGCCACGAACAAAGCTGTATGGAAGAGGCGAAGATGCAGGCGAGAGTCTTTCGGGCGACTTTTAGACCGGAAATAAAGAAAACCAGCACAAACGCCAACATTGTCCTATAGATAATTAAAACAAAAGTACTTGATATTGAACGACTTTATTTCGTATGTACATTGTAGATAACAAATTAACTTTTTTTGAAATTAATTTGACTTAATTCACTTGCTGATCTGATTTATGTATACTTAACTGCTATTCATTCGTCCGGTGATCATATTTCATATGTGTAAACGTTTTGAAATTGTATATGATGAATGAAAAATTACTCAACGATTGTAGGAACTTTTGTCCATGCACCCAAAATTAGTTCAGCAGCTACTTTGCACCGAGTAACCATGTCGGCCATTTGTAATAATCGAAATTGCCTGCTCTTTTTGTATGTCCGGATCATCTCAGGGCACTTCTAGAGCAATTTCGATACTTTAAAAATTCAACTTCAAACAATAAACATGACTTCGAACCTCTGGTGAAAAAAGGAAGGATGCGTACGATTTTTTTTTCCTGGAGCCTCGAGATGATCGATGCCTTTTATGTAAGAGTGTATTTTAATATATCGAAATTGGCGTATTATTACTTGAGCACAAGTGCAAGGGCCCGGTTTTGGGGGACATACGCCTGGCAGTGACAAACTTTATGAAGTTATGTGGCCAACTTCTTTGTGCCCGAGGTCTACACTCTCCCCTACCCCCCCCCCTCCCCAACCAAAGTTGAATAGTAGCTGACTGTTTTGCGTCCCCCGAAGACCAACATTGGCATGGGTTGGGTGGGGGAGGGTCAGCGGCGGCACATCTTCCCTTCTCAGTGACCAAATTAGCTAATAAGAGGCAACATCTTCAACCCTTACTGTCCAAGATTGCAGCACTACGGCATCCGCAGAGACCGTAAGGCTGTCTATCTCGTTTTTCGCCGCCCTCGACTGACCGCCCCTGGGTCTCCAAGCTTTGCACTTAGGCAAACGGCAATTTTAAAATCGGGCAATATTTCAACTAGTATAACTAGCCTTCTCATCATTGAAGGCGGGGATAAAGAGGTTTAGAGATAGGTTAAGAGGAAGAAAATTAGTTTTGAAACACTAACAGATAGTTGTACCCCAGCTTGGAAGGGGACTGTTTGGGTGTGCAAAAACTATGCATATACTCATTTTAAACTTCAGAATCTAATTTCAAAACTACATTAAATCTTCACCATTTCTTATTTCTTAACATTTTACTTCTCTTTTGAGAAAAACTACCTCCTCCCAAATATACCCCAAAATCATCCAAAAATTTTCAAAACACCACAAAACATCGATCGGTGTAATGAGCAGAGGGTTTGGTATTCTTATATAAGATCGGAAACAAGGGCAATGATGATATAAGTAAGCAAACGAGGACACGGTGATTGAAAGCTGTTCGACTCAATATATATGCTTCTGGGAAAAGTAATGAAGCGTTCCACTTTTCTTTTCAGGCTAAACTTTTTTTTGCTCTCTTCGTTTCTTTTCCAGCACAAGATGGCCCCACCGGGCCCCACCCCCACAAAATCCTTCACCTTTAGCGGTTTCTGTTTGAAGCATGCGCTTTCACACAATAATGCTTCATGCCGTCTGATTGGTTGTTTCAAACCAAGAACCGTCAAGGCGGTTTAATTCAAGAAATCTTTCGGACATTTTGAATTTCAAGTTCTTGTTGACAAGCATTTCCCTCTTGTTCATGATCAGAAACGTCTTTGTCGCTAGATAATGAAGCCAGTGTAAGTATAGAGCAGATTTGTTGTATTTTTTTACGGTGTAATCTGACTTTAGCGCTTCGTTTAGCCCCAGAACTCCTGCCTCGGCAAAACCCCCTCGCAGCGCCAAGACACCACGTCGACCCGCCAGCAACAAACTAAAGGATCCAGTCGAGGTAAAGAAATTAATAATTTTATTCGCAGTGATTAGTTAGAAAGAATCAAGTCTTTCGAAAATCAACTTGTTGTAGTTTTATACGTCTTATGTGCTTGTAATGTCCTCCCTGAACTTGTGAAAATTTTTTATGATGCATACAATTCAGAGCATACGTATACGGTATCGCTTAGCTTACGTCAAAAATCAAGTTTAATTTTACTTTCGATGGTGCAGTTCGTCTTGTTGGAGGCAAGTAGTCAATGCTTTCGTGTTCGTATTGCCTTCGGTACCGATCGACCTGTAGTTGATTCGAGTCTAAAAGTCAAGTTCAAGAAACAAAGAAATGCTAAGTTCTAAGCTTATATGTAAACTTGCATGATCCTCTCTTCCATGACATTCTAAGAATAATTTGCAACTGATCAGAGTTTTCTTCAGCTATTGGCAGCCTTTGCTGTCTTAAAGGGAACTCTGTGTTTTTGTTTGTTCTTCATTCATTCCGACTGAACTAAGCCTATACGCTCTATTACTCATAAATTCAGGTTTATTGCCGTATTCGACCTCTTGGCAACAATGAAGAGGAATCTTGCGTCCAAATCATCAGCGACGCAGTATTGCAACTCACGGCACCAAAGGTATTTTTAACTGCTTCAATTACAGATCTAGAAATTTATTAGCATTATCTGTGTTTATAATTTTTTAATCAGTTGCATGTACGTACAGTGTATTTTAGCCATATAGTTTTTTCCTCAAGGGCTTATGTAAAGAAAAACCGATAGTGATATTGAAAAAATGTTGTTATATTACACAACTTTAACGGGACAGGCTATATTGTTATAGTACTAATTTTCATGGCCGTTTATGTTGCCTTGCAGAATTCAGCAGGGTTTAAGTCTGGTCACAGATTAGAGGTAACTTTCTGACATATTCCTTGGGTACTCTGTACAGTGGATTCCCGGCTTGGACTTGCATTGTATATGTTTTCACGTTTGTTGATCTGTATGTTCAAGTTTAGGGAAAATATCTGTTTACAAACATTGACATCAGATTTCTTTTGATTAATTTTCGAAAGAACCCTTTGTTTCAGCGGCCAATAAGGCTCTGGTCGGCACATAAACATAGTAGATGACTTCAGCAATATCTTTGCTACGCATCATATGGCCACCTTGTCATTTGTGGCAGAATTCTCCTGATTAAAAATTATTTGAGTAGCCTTCAAAGCAATACTGTAATCAATAGATAACAAGGATTATCAAAGCTGAGGTTTGTGTTATCTGCCAAGGCAGGTAATATTAAATCCCAGGCCTTGATAACTTTACTATTGTGCAGAACCTGAATCCAGAACCTTTGTCTGTTGTAACTAAGTACAATGCAATGATTAGCTAATGCTGTCAGAACTACTGAGTTTGCTTGCAGAGAACTGTATCAAAGTAAAGATAGCAGTGTATAATAAATAATTTATGGCTAATCAACAAATAAGTGACAGTTTTCCATGGTCTGTACCCTTGTACACATAGGTCATAGAAATGATGTCATAAAATGCCGAAAATTCAAGCAATTAACCACGAGCCATGGGCAAGTGGTTTCACTGTGAAGTTTTTGCTTATGGGTTTTTGTCAGTGCAGATACATTACTGTATGCATTTATCTGCATTACATTTCTCAATTATTTTTACAGACACAGCATACCTTTAAAAAGGTTTATGGTGAGAAGACCACCCAAAAAGTACTTTTTGACAGTGTAGCATTTCCTGTGGTAGATGACCTGGTTCATGGGAAAAATGGTGAGTGATATGACAACTCAAGAAGGTTAATTTTTTAGAATAGAAGCCTCATCGAAGGTATCCAAGTGGAGATACATATAGCAGTCCTGATCACCAGGAAAACTTCTAAGTGACTTAAAGTAAGAGCTTTTGTATTCAGCGTGCAAAGAAAGTCGTGTCCAACAGCCTGGGGCTAGTGGATTTTGCGACCGGGCTAGTGAATTCTGTGCTTAACTTGCCCGACAGGCAAGCGAAGAAAGGATAATTAATAATTTTTTCATTCTGCTCGTGAAAAATTTTTTTCGGGCTAGTAAAAATGACTTTTGGGCTAGTAGATGTTGGTTACAGCTTGCCCAAAGGGCAAGCTGTAAAATTAATTTTCTTTGCACCCTGTGTATTTAAGATTTCGTCAGGTTGAGGTTCTGTCAAAAAACTGTGCTCTTTTCATGTGCTTCACATGCTAAGAAAATCAAGCATAAAATGTGTTAAGACTAGTATTAAGTAATAATTATTTCATTTAATTTGCAACTGTGGTAAATCAGTGGATGGTGCAACACACGTAAGCTTGAGCAGAGCTCAAATCAAGCAAGCATTGTGGATGATGGAGCACTGTTTGTGCAAATTTGCATTTCATCAAATAGTCGTGTTTATTTTTCACAAAGGGAGTGATTATCATTATACAGTAGGCAGGTCCAGGGGATTATTCAGGGTTTTTACGGGTCCTGGAAAGTCATGGAAATTTAAAATTTCAAAATCCAGGCCTGGAAAACCTTACGGAAAGTGAAAGATTTTCTTTTAATTTTCTTTGCTCACATTTTTCAAGTTTTTTGCAGGCAACAAATGAATGTTAAAAATACGGTATTGCGAAATTGTACCTGTTGTTAATTTCCTGGCTATTCCTGGTCCTGGACTTTTGTAAATTATGGTCCTGGAAAGTCCTGGAATTTTGATGGACTAGTGGTGTATGAACCCTGAATTTATCACTTGTCTCATTAGTCAGTCAACGTTTGTTTTTTTCTTTAAACCACAGGGCTGATATTTTCATATGGTATCACTGGCTCTGGCAAGACTCACACCATGACAGGCACACCTAGTGAGAGTGGTTTGCTTCCTCGCTGTTTAGATGTTATATTCAATTCGGTTGGAGAGCTACAAGCACCTAAATATGTAAGTTCTAGCTTGTGAAGTGAACAGTATGACGACAGTCACAGGGGTTTCAACTGGGGACACTGGCTTGGCAAAGTAGGCAGCAGTCAGAAAAACGATTATGAAGCTGTCAAGTTGTTGCAAAATGTGATGGTAAATAATGTGGGCAACCAACTTCAAGTGAAACACTTGTGAGCATGGACGAACACAAATGTTTGCAGAGGACTGCCCGTTGAAAACCAAAGACAGAAATTAGGACATTTGTCCCTGTACTGGTAATCTTATCACACATGAACCACACATTCACCTCTGCTGAAAATACAAGCCACCTTAATTGTGCAAGGGAATGATAAGTCATTAGCAGTGAAATGTTGGGTAATTTTGCTACTAGGTCTTCAAACCAGATAAAGCAAATGGTATTGAAATACAAAGTGAACATGAGGCCAAGCTTGAAAAGGAGAAGCAAGAAAGAGAGGCTGCTCTGCAGGTTTTGCAACCCACACCTGGCTCAAGAAATAGGTACAGTTCATTATCAGGTTCTGTCTTGGTTTTAGCAATAGCAATCAGTTAATTACCTTTAGATTGGGCTAGGGATGATCCATGGCTAGTAGATGGATTGATAGAGTTGCTGAATATAAAACAGTACAAACTTAATTGGAGTCAATCAAATTCTGCAGGAATGCTGATAATGAATTTGCTGACCTAATAAGAGTTCCAGAAACAGGAGTTGTCAACGAAGTGAGTTGAAAGCTTTAGTTGAATAATTAATTATTTTTATCAAATGAATTTACTTTGTTGGTTCAACTAATCAACAATAGATGAGCTTTGGAGCCGGTGCCTGAAGGTTGGTGGAGCCAGGAAGCGATCTGTCAGCTTGAGGGTGGTATCCATGGCAACCCTGCAAGTGGGGGGTAAAGAGAGGGAAAAGATTTTGATATGCCAAGTAAAAAGGCTGTGCGATGCCCGGCAAGCAAGCAAATGCGACATGAGCGTGAAGAACTCCCCGTAAAACTTGGGGCTGTCCCCAAGCCAGTCTGAGGGCTGACCAGTGTTGTCTTCAAGAATTTAAGCTCGCCTTAATTTCATTTAGCCACATGTTTTGTAACATTTTTTGACTGTGTCCCAATCTGCTGGGCATCATGCAGGTCATCTCTGAACAGGCTTTAACAGTATGCTGTTGATTGTTTGTTTTCCAGGTGGACGAAGACAACAGCTATGCAGTGTTTGTTTCGTATTTTGAAATTTATAACAACTACATTTATGATCTGCTTGATGAGTCTCCAGTGGATCCCATTTGTCCAAAGTAAGTTGAACTAGTCTAGTGGTCATCAGAATCAAAGGTTGACTCGATTGACATGTTACCTGTGTATAACTGGCTACTTTCTAATTATGCAAAGTACATTGTACAAATGAATAAAAAAGAGTCAAGGTTCAGATGACTGATAATTAATTGGGTTTTTTGTTTCTTTTAAGGTATCAGTGTACCCCAAATTTGATCATTTTTCGAAAAAAAATTTTTTCGCTTTTTCAGATAGATCTTATTGTAATCTTTCATTTAAAAAAAATTCTATGAAAAAAGATTGATTCTAAGGAAAGTTATGAACGAAAAACGTTTCTTTCCATTAATTATCTCTAATTGATAGTTGTCAACACCCTGTCAACACGTTGTCACGAGAAGTAAATTAGCATAAAAGATCCCGTGACAGACGCGGTGTTGTGCGATCTTCACACATTTTAGCCTGCGCTCGCAGACGTATTTCTGCGAGCGCAGGCTACACACATTTGTGTTTCTTCCATATTGAGGTGCTGCTTCGCTTCGAGTGCTTTCTCTTTCGTAGTCTATAGATTGAAAAGCTTATATCTCTTCCATGTCGTCGAAGAAAAAACGCAAAAGTCCTTGTCCTTTTGCTAGTGCGAAGAAACCTGCAAAGAGGAAAAAGGTTTCGAATTCCTTCGACAAGGATCGAGCTGATCTGTTAGCGGCCAGTGACCGAGGTTCCTACTTTGAGCAGGACAAGTTACTTGCTCTAGACGAGGAAGAGCAAAGTCGAACGAGACTAGAGGAGAACGAGACCGTTAGTGCTAGCTGGTCGAAAATTGAAAGCAAAGAAGAGACTGCAGAATTGATTTGAGCTCTATTGTTAAAGTAAAATAATCATTCACTTGATCCATGAACGGGCCGTTAATTTGACAAGTCTTATCTAATTATCTCATTACACCGGAAGAACGCCCAAAAGTATATTTTCCTTCATATCTCGAAACGAAAATTTCAGCGAGTGAAGCGCACATTTTTAGTTCGTTTGCGACGAATTTTCAACGTTTTTCACTGAAATTTGGAGAGAACGTTGCCCGATAATCGGGCAAAAGTACGGTGTCGGGGAATTTTTATTTTTTGCTTCTTTCAAAAGTTATGACGGTTTTAGTGAAGAGAATGCATGTTTTATCAACTCTCAAAGTTTAACTGCGTGTCAAAAACAAACCAGACAAGTAATCAAAATTTCCCGACACCGTTTTTTAGAGAAAGGTGTCAAGAAGACATAGCGATATTAATCGCGTTCTCCCGCTCAAATCCGACCGGAAACGAACTTGATAAGTGAACCTCTGTACTTTGAGAAATAGCGCGCTATATTTGGAAAACCGTAATTTTTTTTATGTTAATGAATATACCATCGTAATCTACAATTATTAAGCTTTCAGAAAATATATACTTTTGTAGGGTTTGCGTAAAACGTCCCACCGTAAAGCGGCGCCGAAGTATGATGGTCATTTGGGGTACACTGATACCTTAACAAAGGAAAATAAAAAACAGTCCTCTAAACCTCACGTGTGTTCTTTTGTTCTTACATGATTGGGAAGTAACCTATTGAGATGCTTGGGAAACGAAACATGATTAAGATTGTCATCCTAAATTGTAGCTAACATTGCCCTCTTATCTCATTTAAGACCACCAGCATCAAAGAATCTAAGGGAAGATAACAATCGTAACATGTATGTGAGTGGAGTGACAGAAGTTGAAGTCAAAAGCACAGAGGAAGCTTATGCAGTATTTTGGAAAGGTTAGAAAAATTAATTCTAATACTATGCAGCTTGCCCACTGAGACTGAAACTTTAATGGTGATATTTTGAAACTGATTATTGTCTGCATCACAAATGGCGGCTGGATGCTCAAGGAAGAGGGGGCTGGTGCCACCAACACAAACCCAGAAAGGTACAACTCCCTACAAGCCTAATACACTACAAGCCTCGCCCACCAGACCCATCCCCAAACCAAGCAGCCATCACACTGAACGGCTGGTTCTAAACTGAAAAAATTACCAGGAGAGGAGGGATGGGCAAGGCTAAGAAAATGCCCCATACATTGAGCTAAGTTAAACTATGAGCACATATTCAGGTGTGCGCATGAGGCCTGGGAAATAACTGCTTACCCTTAGAAACCCACAGGCACTGCACAACAAAAAAAGCAGAAACGAACAATCGCAAAAGGCTTGACGCTGAAGAGTGCCAACTGGTATTAATACCCGCCATACATCATAAAATACCATGCCAGCTTACCCCTAGTGGTTAACTGGTAAGGAGGTGGCATTGCCTAGCGGTGTAGGGCTCTGGCCTTGCATGTGGATGTTGCAAGTTCAAATCCTGCTCAGTGACCATAACTGCATAGAATTTGCCTTTGGTGGTCCTGAATGCAATTCACCTCCCTCTGTGAATAATATTGGGTTTCTTAACTTAACACAGTTTATTTGGAATGGCTTTCTTTCCATACTTGTACATGGCCCCACAAGCCCCCAGCCACCACCACATTACATGTTATATTCCAGAGGTTTCAATAAAATTTAAAGTAGGTGCCTGTGACAAATAAGGGGCCGCAAGCCCTGGTATTCTAGGGGAGTCCGGGGGCATGCTCCCCCAGAAAATTTTGAAATCTAGAAGCTTGGAAATGCCATAATGTATTTAATGCCTAATAATATAGATGGAAAAAGTTCTCGATTCTGATTGGCTAAGAGAAATTCAGTTTTCAGGAAACACGAAGAAAAAAGGTAATTCGGTGCCAAAAAAAGGAAATTCAGTGCAAAAAAGAGAGAAAAACTTTCTGCAGCTTAAAAAACTTAAAAACATTGAAAAACCTTTTTTTTTTTTTACTGAAGGCTTAATGATATATTTGCAGGATTTCAATAAATTATTTTTGCACATGGTTTACCTGTGTTGCCTCTGCATAATTATGATAAGCTATCTGGCAATTTTTTTTATGAATATTATTAATAAGTAATCACATAATTTTCCTTGTGCAGTTTGGAATAAATAACCACTCGTAGATTTTTTAAAAGACCACAAATTGCACTCGCCATATGGGCTTGTGCAATTTTGTTAGTTTTTGAAAAAATTTACTTGTGCTTGTTTATTCCAAATTGCACTCAAAATCGTGTGAGCACCTGTACAAAGTAGGTGGCACAGATATCAAAAGTAGCTGCCAGAGTTGGGCAGTTACTGGCTTCTAATGAAATCCCTTATATTCTTGTGCTCATGCACACTGTTGCCTTACCCTGTTCATGATCATGAGCTGATTGATCTTTGTATGTTGTTGCTAAAGGCCAGAAGAAAAGGCGGGTTGCTAACACAATCCTGAATCGAGAGTCCAGCAGAAGCCATAGTGTATTTGCCATCAAGTTGGTGCAAGGTCCTCTTGACCCTGATGGGGAGGAAGTGTTGCAGGTATTGCTTTTCTCAATTGAATTTTCTGAACATGCAGTGGCTTTTGTCGTGCAGGGTCATCAGCTGTCACAGGAAATGACTGATACTCTTGCAATTACATAATTAAAACACAACGCCAATATTTGGAGGGTAGGTGCTGTAAAGGTAGCAAGGGAGGAGACAGCAAGGGATGGCAACCGAGCCACAGTCCACCTCCCAGGCACCTATCAACACATCACTGAGAGAAAACCAGTGTGTGGAGTATATATACTTACCCCAAAATATGGGAGGGAGGGAGGGCAAAGAAGCAAGCAAGTGAAAAGGCAACTCAAGCCAAAGATCATGGCAATGCCCCTGCAAACCTCCCTGGAAC
>BLFK01000113.1:284128-301669 GCA_014634185.1 Astreopora myriophthalma | reverse complement strand
AGGCAACACCGCTGCATTGGCTTGGTTTTAACTTTGCCTAAATTATATTTAGCCTCATTTAATAGACCTTTCTCCAAAATGGCTGCCGCAAGTTGAAATAAGTTAAAATTAAAAATGTACAAGAGCATTCGAAAGAGCACCTTTAGTTTAGCAACCCTACAAAGGTTCAGCATATCAGATGTTGTATCTGAGAAAACATAAGTTGAAAACTGAAACATTTGCGGACGGTTACAAGTATGACTAGGAGTATATGGCGTATCATTAGTAACCCCAGTCAGTTTTCTCAGCCGATATAACTTCTGATATCCTGAATCGTTGTAGATTAGTAAACTAAAGGTGCTCTTTCTAATGCTGGTAGGTGTTTGTCATTTTAACATCTTTAAACTTGCGGCTGCCATTTTGGAGAAAGGTCTATTGTTGTGCAGCTAGAGTACCCACTCCATGGAGAATAGGCTACTTTCAAATTGCAAAAGGACAAAATAACAGAGTTCAACGAAGGTTGAGAAGACTAATTTGCATTATGCTTTGTTTTGTTTTCATTTGTTTTTTTGTTTTGTTTTGTTTTTTCAATTTAAAAACACTGAAAAATTAGTTCTCTCAACCTTGACACTGTTCTTCTGTTCATTTCAAAGTAAACTATTGATGAAATAAATTTCAAAGCTAATGAGTGAGACTTTATTCATGTATATCATTTTTTTGATCAGGATAAGGATCAAATAGCAGTATCCACCCTGTCATTGTGTGATTTAGCAGGATCAGAAAGAACAAACAGAACAAAGGCTGGCGGTGACAGACTACGAGAAGCAGGTAAACAAAATCACAATGGTCACTTTGAGGATAATAGACAGAAGACAGAATTGCTCTTAAAGTGTTAAATGCAAGAATTATGTTCTATGAATTTTTTCCTGGTGGTGTTAACTGTTTTGGCTAAAATGCTTGGAGTTGTCATTTACAGACAGGGTGACCTGCATCAACATAAATTCCCTTTCCCTTTTTTACTGACTTCCTTTTTGCCTCAGGCAACATCAATGCATCTTTGATGACCTTACGAACTTGTATGGAGATGCTTAGGGAAAACCAAGGAAATGTTGAAAATGGCATTGCTCCTAAGGTACGTTTTAACTTTGGCTCGAATTGTGATACGACTGGTCTCCATCTTCATTCTTAAGGATTCATCGACCAATACTTTGTCTCATCCAACTATTCTTGTTGGTTTGTTTGTTTGTTTTTTTTCTCAGATTGTGCCTTACCGAGATAGCAAATTGACACATCTCTTTAAGAATTTTTTTGATGGTGAAGGGAAGGTTTGTGGATAAAAATATGATGACCTTTACGGACATGTAATAGTTATTTACGTGGATTTCAAAACTCACGGCAGTGATTCTAAAATTAATTACTTCAAATTGTGTCTCTGTAGGTTCGAATGGTTGTTTGTTTAAATCCTAATGCTGAGGACTATGACGAGAGTGTGGTAGGAACAACATCAGTATTGATATTTGAATTTAAGCTCAACCAAAAAAAAACTTATTGTGACAGTCATTTTTCAAAAAATGCTACAGTTGCTGTGGGTCATGCTCATTAAAAGACATTATCCATTTCAGCATGTCATGAAATTTGCTGAGGTGACTCAAGATGTTGTTATAGCCAGACCTCAATCAATCAGGTATTGTCATAACAAATGTTGCAAAAGATTGCAGTCATTTATTGTCAGTTGTGAAATACCAACCTACAAAGTACATACCTTGTGTCTGCAGTGTCTCATCAGTCTTGTGTGAATCACCTCAGCTTGAAGACCACTGTCTCTGTTCCACCACTTTTTTCCTTTCTTTATTTCTTTCCATCTCTTAAAAATTGTCAAGGAGATTCCAATTTGGGTTTTGTTGCCCCTTGTGTTTTGAATGCAGTGACCCACCTCAGCTTTCTCATCCAAAATTCTTGATTTGCTGCTACATTTTCTGTTTCTCTTTGCAGGTTTGATACTGGACTTACACCTGGAAGAAGGAGAGGTAAAGCACTTTGCTCGCATGTGTGCATTTGCCATTGCAACATGACTGATTTCTGCAAAGACACGCAAAAGATCTTTAGGGTTTGCAGTTTACCATTTAGTTTTGTGTATTTAATTACCAAACAACACATATTACATTTTACCACCATTGCAGACTAGATATTACTTACAACATAAAGGTGTTTCAATAACAAGGATAGTTGTATCATGCCATGACGTCCATGTCTTGTTTTTTTGTCATTCCCTGCTAATTCATCGTCACTTGTATTGCTCATTTTCTTAGCCAATCAAATGTATAAGGAAGTGTTGGCCCATGTTGAGGAAAATGGTGACGGTATGTATTGTGTTTGCAAATTAAAAACAGGAACAGTGTATATATCAAAGTACTCGATAAAGTTCCTTTATTAGTTGAAATGCCTACATGTGAAAATTAATACCAATAAATAGATAGTGATACATAAATTTCCCAGTTAGAAGTACAGAAATATAATAGCATGATTTGTTGATATGTATGTGATATTGGGCAGAATTGCCTTCAAATCACTTGTGAAATGAAGTACAACAATATTGAAATGTTTCTTGTGGTATATAAATTTTATGCCTTGAATATCACTAAAAATAGTGCTTTTGCTTATTAATATACTTACGACAGTCTTGGCATGCATGTAAGTAACGCAAATGATAAATAATTGCAGATGGCAGTGAAAAGGTGATCATAGCCAAACCTCTCCATACCATGGGACCACCTTTTCCGATGTTCGAGGTAAGTGTTTTCCAGCATACAATACGTGTTACGAAGTTACAGCTTTTTGGCCCACGAGTAAATTTTCCCTGAAGGAGCCCCTTTAACATAAAATGAAACGAAAAGGGTTGAACAGGTAACACCTTAGGATAACTTGATACTCTGTCCATAAACAGCCGCCGGACAAATGAAGTTGACAAGTTCTCGGACCTTACAAATCCGCGTCTCTTTGAAGTAAAAAATAATGAGTCAGCTGTGACAATTTAGCAGAGTTCGTTAAATCAGCGTTTATTGACTAACAAGAGTTAACTTGGGGATATGTATATTTTGTCGCAGCTGAATTCTCCCGAAGATAACACAACCTTGATAAACCTGATTCATTTCCTTCAAGAGAGACAAAGGCGCAGACAAACGCTCATTGATGATTTATCAAGAAGAGGTACTTAACTTCTATTGCCGATTGGCCCTTGTTTATCTCGCCAGTCGATGAAGCACGCACATTTCTGGAGAGCCCTGCAACTTTTAGGGAAGTATCTCAAAAACGAAGACCTTCCGGACGTAAAATCATGCATGTATGAAATGCCTTCTTTCTTAGATACGTAAGCCAAGGACATAAGCGCACGCATACACAACGCCAGCTACAGGTCTACTGTCACCGTTCGCAATGTTGCGAGTAGAATTTCAAAACTAAAAATTCCAGGCCTTGAAACTCTTGAAAATTGCATGTGGTGCTGGAAAGACCTTGAAATGTGTTGCTCGCGGCATCCAACCAAGATTGTATAGTGGCGTTGCTGAAAACGACAAAAATGTTACTGGCAGAGAAGTAACGACACAAAATGATAAAAGATACAAGTAAAAACCATTCCATTGTTTGGATTGTGCACTGTATAGAGTCCTTGAAAAATGCGAATTGTATCCTTCAAAGTCCTTGAATTTTTGACCCAAAGAAAGATACGAACCCCTGTACTATGCATAAGGATGATGCCCTGTCTAAACACAATCAAACCTTTGATTTGTGTAGACACTTGGTGACTAGCTATCTACTATCTCAAAATTCATTATGGTTGTGACGCAACGTTTTTCTGCTTTCCCGTGTCGGTTCGAAGGTATAGCAAGTCAACTTACGATATTATTTGCCTTTGTCCTTTTGCAGAGGGGATTTTCCGAGCTCATCTCTTGGAGTTAGAGAAGGAAAACAATCAAGCAAATAATGTAAGTTAACCTCTGGGGAAGTTTGTTGTTCCGGCTATCACGGTCGCAGTTCGTGCTCACTTTTCATTGTTACGATTTTGTTAGGTTATCGCCAACCTCAAGGCAACGGTCGAAGACAAAGACAGGTGAGACAGGCAATAGTTTGCCCTATTTACAGACATGATCCAGAGGGAGTCGTGTGCCCGATATTAACATTGTTGTTTCTATTACAGAGATATACAGAAGCTTGAGAGAAGATTAAAGGCTTTGACGCAAAAGGTAAGTTGGAAGGTCGCTGCTTCCATACGCTAGATAAAGTGGCTGGCCGCCAGGTTCGTACTTAACAGTCCACGAAGAGGCTTATGGTGGCAATGACAAAGGCCTCTAAGCCGGGCTAAACTAGGAAATATTGTTTCCTGAAGCAAGAAATAGTTTCTGAATCACTTAGCTCAAAAGCAGTTTCTTCCTTGGCGCAAGTTTTATTTCTGCAACAGATATGGTAGAGCGTCCGAACCGGTAATATAGGAAGGTCTTAGGTTCGACTCCTATATTTCTGTATACCCGGACTTTTTTTTTTTTTTTTTTTTTTTCCCAAGTGTGCTCCAGTTCATCACTTCATATGTTTCCTAGTTTAGCCAGGCTCGAAGGCTTCGTTCTGATTTCTTATTCTCCCCACAGAATGAGATGCTACAAAAGACGGCAGAGCTGTACGAGAACGATAAGAAGGAACTCCAGTACGAGGTATACAACATTCTAGAGATAATTCACCTCGATTAAAGTTTGGCTTTGTTACCAATGATCTCTGCATGTGCCATCGACATATTGGGCCTCGCAGGGTTCTGAGTCACTCGTGTCATGTCACTTTTGTTTTCCAGTTGGATGACCAAAAGAAGAGAGCGGATAAAGAGAAAAACGACAAAGTTAAAATGCGACAGGTGAGTTGCTGAGATTTCCATGCGCAGCTCCTGAAGTTCCTCGATTTGGCGGCGTCGACCTTTTAAGCAATAATGCGATGGTCCTTTTAATATTCCTACGAATTGGCTTGCCTTTTCGTTTGAAAACGCAAGTAGCACTGTGAACTAATTGCCCCATACAAGTGCTTCCAACCTTTCCCGTTTATCTGTTTTTCCATACCGCCCTGATATGAAAAGAGCGGCATTAAAGGGCGGGGGCATTTGATCGCCGCATTGGTCCAACGTTGCGAAAAAGTCCTTTCTTGTTGTGAAATGTAGGAAGGGAGATGGAAGTGACCGAAAACGTGATACTATAGAGTATCACGGTACCTCCAAATGTGCCCCCCCCTGTTGGTGAGCATCTCTCCCCACTCTCACATTCTATTTACACATTCGTTCGTTGAAAGACCGTGTACATTCGCACCGAATGAGGACCAACGCCGAGAAGAGGGACTTTTTCGTAGTCTCCGGTTACGGCACCATGCACGATTGTAAACTCCAGAGTTTATTATCCTTCTTACCGATTTTTTTTTCTTCAGGCGATGAAAGGAGTGGTGTCTCAAGAAAAAGGCAAATGGGAACGAGAATGTGTACGTCCTACTAACACTTTCCTACTTGACCCGAGAATGCCTTATTAAAGTAAATTACGATTTGTTATTCATGAAGTTAACAGAACGACTGCTTGAAGTGAAAAGAAAACAAGGGCACCAAAAAATTAAGGCTAAAAGAAGGATGCAATTTTCAAGCGTGGGATTTGAATCCATTTTGTTGTTATCTAGTCCAAACGTGTCAAGGACAAGGAGATGGAAATGCAGGCGAAAATGTGGCAGAAGGATGAAAAGCTCAGACAACTCAAGGAGATCGTGCAGGTACCACACTAGATCTTTGGGGGTTAGATCTAACTTGCAAGGAGGAGCTCTGCGACTAGTTTGTTCGCGTGAAAGGCAAAGCAGCGAGCGCGAAGTTTGCAAGGGAGAGGCGTGTTTCCTCGTCCCTCGCTCCGCTCTCGGGTCTCGGTCGTTCTGCGTGGCTACGATAAGATTTTGGTTTGCTTATCCTCTGACAACTGGGTTTTCAGACGCGCAAATTAAACCTTTGAACTTGATTCCACTTCCTCTCCGTAGAACATGAAGACAAATGACAGACCATTGACTCGTGCCCAGGCTAAAGCAGCCGCAATGACTAGATCCAAGTCCCCCCCGCCTGTGGCAAGAAAGGTAATTCTGGCCGCGCCGTTTCTTTTGTAACAAAACAATGGAGCTGCCATAATTTCTTCTTTCCTAGACACAGCAGCCGTTGCCTTGTTAATGTTGTTAAGGTGTAAACGTCGAAAGTTCACATGCTCCATCCTTCTGCTGAGCAATTTTGTTTTTGTTGTTGTTTTTTATTGGCCCGTCTTCAGCTCTCTGATGTGTTTTATGGACACCGTCCCACGCACTTCTGCTCTGGCCCTAAATTTAACCTTCAAATCAAATCAACTTTGTTTAACGAGGCTGACACACAACAGTCTTCAGCTGATAAACCCGTGGCCGTCGAATTCCCGATCGAATTGGAATTTAGAAACCTAAACCTTGATTAATAAAAATATTCATGAAAGGCAATAGCCCATTTCCGAGTTGCTCTTTGCCTCGGTTTCAAAGCAAGTCATCATGGTGCACAACCGTTCAGGTGAAAATTAGTTGTATTCTCATTCAAAGCAAACTCATTAGAGCGACTTTTGTTTGACCTTGATGAAAGGATCAAAACGAGGTCTTGGTGATTTTCCTGCAAAAAATCGCCTCGATAAATTAACAGCCACGCGGGTTCGTCTCCGTTCGCTAAACCAATCAAATTGCTCCCTTTCCAGATCGTTTGTTCGCGCGTAATCATTTCAAGGTCAAGCGAAAATCGCTCCGTCGTTTGAATGGTTTAGCACCAAGACTAGCTTTGAACTAAAGGCAAAGAGTAACTTGCAAATGGCCTATTTTCTCGCTTCTCAGCCGCCAATGAAGGCACGTCATCACAGACGCTCCAGATCAACAGATTGCTGGATAGAGCATAAACCCGCCACACATCTGGAAACAGGTACACACTTGATTTATATGCCTCACTGATCAAGCTTGAGGTCAAGGTGGCTGGATATAACGAGGTCAATACCCAGCCATCTTGACCGAACAAGCTTGGTCAATAAAAATAATTATATGGCTATACTTCTCTCTTCTCGTTTTCCGTTAGAGAAAACCGCTTCCATGCCTTCATATCAAAGTTACGAATTTTTTTTAGTCCGCTCTTCGCGCGAACAGAACGCGCCACGGGCATATGGGCCCGTCTTGCCCGCTCGGGAAGCCAATCAGAGCACAGAATTCGTTTCATTTTTCCCGCTCGCGTGTGATTTGCATGTTTGTTTGTTTGTTTATTTTCCGTAATCTATCTTTTTGTTGCAGATACTGTTCTTCAGCCGTCTCTAAGGAACAAGAAAACAGTCAGCAGACCCGAGGAGAAGGACTTCAAAGACACTAATGTAAGATTAGTTATTTAAATTGTTCTTTCTCTGCAGGGGCAATCACGAAGTAGGTTCGGTTTTTTTATGGCCCTGAGCTGATCTCTGTGTTGTGTGACCGTAGATCCTGAATTTGCGTTGTTTACAGGCCACAAATTATGTGTTGGCACACCAAGAGGAAGATTCGGCCGGCGAAATCGAGACTAAATTGATCAAAGTAAGTTGAATCTGACCTCTCAGCAGAACAAAGTGCCGAGTCTTTATCCCGCGTTTTCCAGTGTTTTGTAATAATATTTTTATTTTCACTGTTACACTCAATTTTTATCAGTGCAAGGGACGCTGTGTTTGTACACGAGATTAAGTTCTTTCTTGTCTTTGTTTTTCTCGCCGTATTGGCTCGTGATGTTTTCACCGAGTTCTGTTTGTCTGTAGTGCTTCGAGCGCCGAGGATATTGGTTTAAGGATTTTCCTCTGCTTTGTCAAGGAGTGGAGAGCAGGCTTGCCTCCCGTAATTATTAATAACATTAACAAAGGCAGTTTTAGATTACTCGAATCTCGCATCCCCGAACAAAGATAACTCGCATAAAGAAGGGAAAAAAAACACAACAAGAACGTCCTCATAAATTAAGCGCGACTGGGGCGTGGATGCAGGTTTGTTACGCCTAGTTTTTGGTGTTTCGTTTTTACATTACTTTCGATAAGTGACTCTGTTGGTAGCAGAAACCTTGAAAGCACTTGACAGAATATTTATTCGTGTTTGAAGCAAGGATAGTTTCATGTGTAAATATACCCATAATAAGTTGGGTTTGCTAGCTTTGAGAACGTCATGTAACTTATTCAAAAGGTAACTGATCTTGAAACAAGATTATAGGGGAGGGAGTTTAGCTGATGATGTTCACGTTTAAAACGCTAGTTCTATAGTCCAAGACAACCGTTGTCCGTGGCTTGTAATAGTATCAATCAAGTGTTATTTTCACTTCAGGGTGATGTGTACAAGACAGTGGGAGGCGGTCACTCCATCCAGTTTACGGAAGTTGAAACTTTGAAAACAAGATCTGACCAATTGTCAAGCCCTGGAAGGTCAGCAAGGAGATACTCGATTTAAGGCAGACTCACGCTGATCAAGTACTAAAGCCTGGTTCCCACTTGTGCAAATCACGACTTCCGGCTCGTCTGCGCAATCTCGCCGAATTAGACCCCTCCCCCACCGACACCCCCACAGCGATTGCGCATATTTGGAGACCGGCCTTTGTGCTGACCGAAAGAATCGCGGCCGCTGAGGACAAGAATGCGCACAAGTGGGAACCACGCTCAGCGCTCAAAACGGTCAGCGTTTGAATCTCTTTAAGGTGTTAACCATTTGAGACGGGGAATTATTTCGTACCTTTTACATCTTAATAGAAGAAAACGTAAGCGGGAATCTGAGTTGTTTGTTTTTTGGTTTCCAATTAATTTATCTTTTTGCCTACAGGAAACGCCGAGTGTCCGATTCTGCAGATGACGATAGTCGCTCCAGCTGGACCGATATAGAAACGAGGGTGAATATCTCATATTTGCCAGTCCAGAGTAAAGCTTTTCTTGCACAAATTTATATTTATATTTTTCGCACCTGTAGGAGATGCAGACTAACCCCTTGTACGTAAATGCATTGTAATATCCGATCGATTATCAGTGATGCGATGATGCATTGTAGTATCAGCCGATGAAGCGCTGCCCTGGATTGAATAAGGCTTTGGCTTTACGGCACTCAACTGAAAACGCCTCTAAAGCTGAAGGCGTTAAAATTTCTATTTTGCTGCTTTTTTTTTTCTTTCTTTCAGTGTTCCACAGCAATCGAGGGCCGCCCAGGACTGGACCCTAGCTACTGCCACACGGCATCTAAGTACGTATCGAAATATTGACACCTTTCCTTTGATTTTTTCCAATTTGCTCCTCCTGATCAAAACAGTGCACAAAGCAAACACATTGCATCGTTATTCGTAGAAAGTGCTTTGTATGATGTTTTTTCACCGGTGGGATTGTATTAAAATCCAGATTCGATCGCTAGACTCGCTTTTTCGTGATCTGCTTGTACTCAGCTCGCGAATAAAAATCGCACGCACATATTTTCTACCTCAGAATAAGTCAATAAAGCTGTTAAAATGAATAAATGTCTAAAAATAATTGTAGGCAAAGACGACCTTTTCACCGCATGTTATGTTTTTATTTTCAGGAAAAAGAAGCCTTGAGGAAAATGGTCGATCAAGGAATTGAAAATAATGTTGCGTTTTCGTGGCTGGCGATGATAATATGTGTACTCAACCGCAGAAAAGAACTGGCGCTGAAAGTTGCTAGTCTCATGTCCGCACAGTCCTGTTTGTCGTAACAGTAAAATCCAGCAGCTGATTGGACGTTGTTTCAATCTTTTGTCTGCAAACATTTGTTTAAGCCTCTTGGAGGAGAATTGGGCCAAACTTTTCCTGTTTCAATTTTTGTAACTACTTGTGTCGGCACCATAATTTAAGGCAAGTTAGAACAGTTTGGCAGCGGCCTTGCTGGCGAGCAAGCTGGCTTGCTCTTGGGCTCAATCGCCGTTGCAAAAGCCCCATAGCATATAAACAATACTTATTTCTTCGTATAAACTTTGAGGTGTGGACAAAACTAACGTTACTCCCTTGTTGCGAAGATGAGGCTTTTTGTGAGGATCAATGAGATATCTGTGTAAAGGATGATATTGTAGGGGCTGCCTTGCATCGCCTTCTGATTTCAGAAGCCAACACTTGTGTTCAATTTTTAATAGTTTGTGTTATCTGTACATAGATGTAGGTAATTACTGATAAATAAATTTGCTTTATACGTTGTCTGGTGTAGCCTATAGATTCTTAGTCTGCTGGCAGCCGGTTTTTTTTCTCTAAGGGTCACTAGGACGAGCGCTTAGTCATTGCGAACTCGAAAGGGCGGTATGGCGTTGGCCGTGTAGAGGAGAAGGCGAGACAAGGGTTGTATGGCCGAGTGGGGAAGAAGGCGAGACGAGTTTTTCTTCTCGTGCGCGCCGCGCCCATGTCTCGTCCCATTCTCCTTTAGCCAAAACGTCTCGCCTCATAAGCCCTACTGAATTACGAGAGAAAAACAGACTGCCAGCAGTCTAATAGATTCTCCTTCAGTCAATCCTTTTGTTTCCAGGGTTCCGCTCTACCAGTTCGACTGGGCTAGGATGAACAGAGGTGCCTGTTAGCACAGGCATCGTTACTCTATAAGATTCGTGATGTTTTAATTGGTATTCAAATACCATGTGATTTTGTTCTTCCCAATAGATCATCTAAATCCCATAGCTTAACTCACCGGCAGGTTCAGACCAATATGCTAAGTTCCTTATTCTTTTTTCCCGAGGACTAACATAATTTGGAACACATTACCGCCAGAGGCAGTGTATCCCACCTCACGGTCTGCCTTCACATCTGCTGCTGAGCAGGCCATTCCAGGCTTAGTTGGTACCATCCCACATTAAGCGGCTATAAAGTCCTTTAGATTTTAGACTGTATTATTTATATATTTATTTACTTATTTAATAGTATTTAGTTACTAGTATACGTATTTACTGTTTATTGTTTTTATGTATTTCAATTTGTATTATCTTAAGGTCCTTCTAGTATTAGCTTACCAGCTGCTTAGAAGTGTAGTAAAACTAAGGGTGTGCACTACAGTCTGTCTGGTTGCCCTTTCGTGTCTCTGGGGGCAGGGAGGAGAAAAAAGCTTACCCACCGTCTCATGGGCCTGGTACGGGTTACCGAGATACATGTAGAAGGTGGTGACGCGGCGTGAATTCTAGCGAACAAGCCTGGGGAACATTCTCCGCTTTTGGT
This sequence comes from Astreopora myriophthalma, assembly GCA_014634185.1. Taxonomy (NCBI): domain Eukaryota; kingdom Metazoa; phylum Cnidaria; class Anthozoa; order Scleractinia; family Acroporidae; genus Astreopora; species Astreopora myriophthalma. Next base: position 290,457 of record BLFK01000113.1, on the reverse strand, counting down.
TCTAGAGACATCAAAAGTCTGTACAAAATGTTCCACTCCACTCAAGAGGACTGTATACGTTCTTTAATAAACACTCGTACACCCGTAGTCACAATCTTGTTCAATACAATACTCCGTTCTAGCTTCTTCTTTTATCCGGTCAAAAAAAAATTGACAGGTCAAAAAAATTCACATGTCAATCACAGTACACATTCACTACATTCCATTGCGACTAATATCCGATTACGACAAAGTCTTTCGTCTTTCCTTTAACTATCAAAAGAAATTGTTCCGAACTTAAAAATAGAAGAGGTCCGCTCTGACTGCAAAGCGCATCAGTCCTTTAGACTTTTGCTTAATAGTGAAATTCAGTGCCTCATTACGTGGGATGCCTGCCTGCAGGGCAGGCCACGGTTTATAATGGGGGCCGTCTGTTTTGTAACGTTTGTTGCGATTGGCTAGTTTCTGTGAGGTCTGGAAAGTAAAATTTTATCAAAAACAAAACGCCTTATTATATGGCTAGCTCCGTGAGTGGGCAAGATGAACCAAATCGCGCGCTGTGATTGGCTACCCGAGCGGGCAAGATGGAACTATCTTGCCCGCTCTGAGCTACCCGCCGTGTCTCGCGCGAAAAATTTCCCCGAAAGCCATATAATAAATCCTTTATTGACCAAGCTTTTTCAATCAAGATGGCTGGATATTGGCCTCGTTCTTTTTTTGCGTTTTTATGGACCGAGACGAAGTCGAGGTCCATAAAAACGCCAAAAAAGAACTTGGCCAATTTCGGTCTTTTAAAGAGAACTGAGCCGTTTTCTTTCCCATACAAAGCTTTATAATTCAGGCTGTTGCAACACAACAAGTAATGATCAGTAAGGTTAAAGATCACGTACATCTGCCGCTTTCTCATTATGAGCTTGGACCACCTGTGGCATCATTCTTGAAACAGTATTAAAAGACAACACCACCACGCACTGTTAAATAAGAAACCTATCCAAATGCATATAATTTTTTTCTTTCCTGTTTACTCCGTCCTTATACAAACTGTAGAACAATTTAAAACGTGCAGAATAAAATGAACTTGAACACCGTTTGTTGATGCTGTACTGAATGTTGACATAAGCATTTCTATAAGTATATTTGTTCGTATAAACACTGACTGTTGACAGCCATTCATCGATCAACGCATCCCACGTGAACGCCTCCAGGCGTCTTGTTTCACACTTAAACTGCGAAAATTTGTATGCAAAACTTTAGAAAATTTGCATTTGATAATGGCTTCAAGAGGACACCGAACGTAATGTCCTTTCGTTAACATGAATTCAGCCAAAATTTTGCGGTCTATTTTCAGTTTGAGTGGGAAAATGTCCGGCAGCCGGGAAAGGTCTCAAATAGACAATATGACTGGTAGTCATTACCGTTCCAAAGAATGCTTTCATACGTCAACCCACGCCGCTAGGTTTTGTACGAGTGGTACGTGTGTGATACCAACCTTCATCTTCGCCAAACGAGCAATAAAGCACGAGCACCGCAAATTTTCAAGCCCCATCCCTTCTTAAAATTGCGGGAAAGGTCATTCTGTGATTTAAAAGCAGTCGCTGCGTTTCCCAAATGGTAAGTAATAACGCAACAGTAATTCACGCATGCGCACACTGAATGCCAAAGAGAAAACAAACAAAAACTCTGGACCAGTAGCGGTACCTCTGGCCGTGCTGCCTGAGCGGTGTACCCATGACGAGTCTCCCCGAGATTTCGGCCCGCGGATCGCTTATACCAAGCCCCAGTTCCTTGCTGCTTTCAGATACCCGTCCACGACAGCCTGTCTGCCCCCGACGCAGCAGTGAGGGAGAGAAATTTCGGCCCCTAGACCATATGTGACAGATCCCTTTCGTACTCACAGCTCAGTTACAGTTACATCCATATAGGATTTGGAACAATATATATTGAAACTGTAACCCGTAGTGTCCTCCATATGGTACACAATAGAGTAAACCGGAAGTGGACGGTTCCACACACTGGCGCATGCGCATTTTCTAAAATTGATGAACTTTTACCAACATGAGTTGCCTTGCAACATTACATTACACAAACCTCCGTTGAGGTCTCTGAGTACTCCTTGACGCGCTCCACAGCCACAATGTTTGTTTCCACGTCACTACTGATGCGTACCATCCCGTTCAATGTGGCGGTCTTCGGAAAACACAGAAGACAAAAATTGGGATAGAATCAATAAACTCGCTTATTGAGAATTGTGTGGGAACTTCGATTTGCTCAGTCAAAGCCTTTTCAATGGAGTGACGCCTACCTTGCGTTTTCATTACAGAACCTGATTGGCCGAAAAAATCTGGCTCACTCTGGGCCAATCAAAAGAGCACACCCAAGGTTTATCGTGAATAAATCACTGTTGCTGACCAAAAGCCCGGGTAGTGGTTGTTCCATTGATTGTTTACAAGAAATTATTGCAAATTGGTGAGCGGCTGACAGATTCAATTCTCTTAAATAAGCGAGAGCTTGACACACACACACTCGAGAAACAAATTACAGCGGGAAAAAAAATGAATGGGAGTAACAAAGCCTGGAGACATGAGCTTGATCCATTGCGCAAAATTTTTGAGTACACGTTGTTAAGACGAGGAAGGTAAAAAATGCAACGAAACGCAGACCGCCTGTGCAGAGCGTACAGAGCGTATATCGCGTGTGTAGACCTTACAGAGCCCTTGTTTTTGCTCATTAAACGAATTCTGTATGACGTTTTTGTTGTATTCGATGTCGCGATTTCCCAAGCACCGTATATGTCTCCTACTAACCGAGTTCGAGGGCCATACTGTTCTTTGAACTTGGCCTGGACAAACAGTGCCTGATAATAACAAGGAAATAATTTTGGCACCACGTTAGGAGCCAGGAAAACCTGCGGCAGTGCGTCTATTTGTGAGACAAATCATTACATGTTATACGAAGTCGAAATCAATTTCATAGAAACTCCCGGATAAACCACCATGTGACAGACGCCGGCTGGAGATCAGAGAAAGGACAACAGTTTACTTTTGTAAGTTTTAAAGGTATTTACAAGAGATCTCCTTGCTTTCCTTGTTATTACTATCTTTTCTGAACGTTCATCTTTTATATAATTGAAAGATCAAGCCACTGAATCGTGGCACATTCTTGTTAACGATCGTGTTCTTGAACAGTTTTACTAATAGTATGGCCGTGGTGCACGTGTGTCATCATCATGTCTGTGGCGTTTTTCCCCATAGTTTGTTCGAAGTCATGCGTCGTGGTCGTCCTAGAGGAATGCGTGGAGGTCCTGGGCGAATGCCGCCTTATATGCGAGGTCCGCTAGGACAGAAGTTTGTCGTGAGCCACTCGACTTTTGATCCCGTACTAGTAAGTTTCGTGAAGATGCAATTTGTACGATAAGCTTATGATGCCGTGTAAAACAAGTTAGTGTAGTTTGCCAAACAATATGATGATCTCCATCCTCGTTTTCTTATTTTTTCTCTCGCAGGCTGAGAACTTTTTTCCAAGGACTTCCCCTGCATCAGATGAAACAGCGTTTACACAGGTGAGGTTATCCCCGGTTTACGCGTTACGACACGACTTAATCGAGAAAGGTTCGGCTGTTTGACAGGGTTTGCTTTTAATTCCCTTGATCCTCCTTGAAAATTGTTTCCTGGACAACTGGGGTTACCTCGACAAGTTTAAAGGTTGTCTTTGTGTGCGGTGATTTGTGCACTGGTACTTCCAAGGCAATGTATCAGTTTCCTTTCCACACAAGACACCAAGGTGACCAGTTGTTCAAAGCAGGGCTAGCACAAAAAATATGGCAAGCTATAGGTTTTCGTCAACAACCTATAGGTTCTAGTCGCACTTAATGAGCGTTCACCACTGGGGTGGCAGGGATCACGCAACAGAGCAGGCCTCCAATGTGGTGACAGTAGGGCCCTTTATACGGGAGAAAATAGCTAAGATGCGTCTTAAATAGGACACGAACTGTACCATTTATACGTTCGCGTCCTACATAAGACGCGAAATTCTCGTATAAATGGTTCACGTCTTATTTTGGGTGACTCGTCAACGAAATGACGATGTTGTTGTTGTCGTCACGTATGTGACAGGCACGCACACTTATAGTTCACGTCTTATTTAGGACGCGAAACCATTTATATGAGGAAGTTCACGTCTTATTTAAGATGTGGACATGATAAGAACAGCCGAAAAGTCTGTTCCAAGATAAGACGCGTCTTATGTAAGTCGCATCTAAAATAAGACGCGAACGCTTGTTTTGTACCATTTATACGACCAGTTCGCGTCCTATTTAAGACGCGTCTTAGCTAAGACGCGTCTTATTTTCTCCCGTATAAATGGCCCTAGTGTGTGCCATTTCACAGACTAGGCACTAAGGGGGTCCCAGCTAGGGTTTGATCATTACATCCCTGTGGTAAGTGGTTTTTAACATCCCACAGAGTCAAGTAGTTTTGCGAGATGGGACCTACGATTTGTCATCCTCGTCAAAGAAGACTAGAAAGTCTAATAATTTTCAGATGTCATCACGAAGGCAGCGCTTTCTTCTCAGTTATTTAGATGCTGAGTTTTGGTCTGGACATTGTGTTAAGCAATGACCTCTGGTGCTCTACCAACTTTGAAAGAAAATCAAGAATTTCATCTGACTACATATGTATTATTAATCGCAGGCACTTTTGAAAAGGAACCAAGAGCTTACCCCTACTGGCCAGGAACAGGTAATGACATTGTAAGCTTGCAGTAAAACTGTTTAGGTACTGCAGCGATATAAACAATACTCTGCAAGTTATGGCTGGCAGTCATACAAATTCATGGAAAGCACTTGCACCTGGAAACTCCAGCAGTCAAATCCTTGTACTTCATAGTAAATTAATGAAACTTTATTTGAATTTGATGTAATGCATGTATTTATTGAGTTCTCTGCTGGTCTCGTTGTCCATTTTATCAGGCTGCTGTCCAGAATCTTGTGACAAAAGTTACGACAGTGTTAGATAATCTGATTGTCACCCCGGAAGCCGCTGAGTTGGTAGGTATAATTTTAAAATGAAGCTTATGCCACTAGCCAAGACAAAGATGAACCAGCTCTAAGGCCTTCAATTTACAGTTGACCATGTGTTGTTGTTGCGGTTGTTGTTGATGATGATGATGATGTAGATTTGACTTCTAATTTAATGACACTAGATAGGCTAGAACATAAAGCTTTTTTTTGTCAATTTCTGTTTAATCATTCCTGTAATCTTTCTTTAAAGGGTGTTGAGGAAGTGCGTGCTGTAGGTTCATTTAAAAAAGGAACAATGTTGCTTGGACATCCTGTTGCTGATTTGGCCGTTATCCTGAAAAAGTTACCAACAGGTACATTAATTTATTTTAATAGGAATGGCTAATCATTTGCCTTTTGTTTGTTTGTTTGTTTGTTTTCTTAATCGCCTGTTTCCCATTTGTGTATTCGGCAGAGAGTGTTATACTTACTTTGGCCACAAGAGTACAAAAATCTTTACCAGAAGAGGGATCAACAGCAGGTATCTTGAAAAAAGAAAAGCTTTTTTAAAGCGATTAACAATAAGTGAGGCTGGGGGCAAGACCAGTGGTCTGTGATGTCTAAAATATGACACAGTGCTTGCTACTAAAACAACATGACTGTTGTGTGGAGTTTTCATTAAAGGCGGTAACCTACAGGGGTAATAAAAACATTAGTTGATGTAGGTGTCGCCACTAAGTGTTAGGGTTTGATTCTAATACACCAGATGAGTTGACCCACAAATAAAGTTATCCATTCATTCACATTGAACACCTTATTGATCTTGACAGTCCTTTGTTTTCAATCCACAATGCAGCGTTTAAGTCTGTTACCGGTCTATCAATGCATCATTGAGTTTTAAATGAATACATGTATTGTACAGCGTTAAACTGTTTTGTTTTCTGCAGTTGTTGTTGGTGTCATGCATTTTGTTGACTTTAAATCTCTCTTCTCATTTGTCAGAGTATCCAATGCAGTCAAATGAGGGAGGTAAGAATTCAGTTTTGTATTAGCAATAACTGGATTATGCACTTACTAAATTAAATCTAAGGAACTCAACTAATTTCCTTGTGTATTCCATAAAGATAATGTAACAAGCAAGACTGTGTATGCTAGTTGCTTGGCAATGTTCAAAGGGACAACCAAAAAGGAAATCAGAGCCCCAGGCTATGACCCTTCGCAACACCAGTCAGATGCATTAATTACTAAGCTAAAAGAACTCCAAGTGAGCTAGGTCATTTAAGGTTCTTATAAGTGTCTTACTGGTCATCAGTCTCTTAGCCCTTTAATCCCTGAGGGCCCCCCCCCCCCCCCC
>BLFK01000113.1:186420-263142 GCA_014634185.1 Astreopora myriophthalma | reverse complement strand
CCAAAAAAAAAAAAATCACACACCTACACACACACAAAAATCACTTAAGCCACATTCGTGAATCTTGGTTTTCAAGAAACCACCCTTTCCATTGAAATTAATTTTCCCATAACCTTACATGGGACAGACATGGGTATTGCTTGTTCTACACTGGACACAGACTCAGCTTATACCTTAACTTAGAGTTCTAAGACAAAGTTGGTGGAGATCACCTAACTTGCATCCAACAATTTTACACAGTAAAACTTAATTATAGTTGTTTGCACAGAATTTGGAAGACCAAATTCAGCGGTTTTGCTCAGATAACCCAAATATGAAGTCTCTCTGGTTCAACAAATGAGGACCGGCAAAAAAATTATACAGGAGAAAATATCCATTAGATGCATTAACAGACACTTTTCTCCTGTATAATCTTTCGTTAGCTTCATAGAAAGGAATACCCTGAGCGATCAAGTAGTGACATTCGAATAGTCTTAAAGCTACATGTATCACTAATTTTCTGAGTTCACTTCAACCTCTCTTTCAAACTGAGGCCTAGTGCAAAGTCTTTGAATACGAATGAAAACTAATTTTCATAAGAAAGACTAATTATCATCACAGAAAATTTGCACTTGGACTCACTTTGAAAGAGAGGCAACTGCATGAAGTGAACTTGGAAATGGCCTATTTTGCTGCCAGCCAATGACTACTCTATTGCAGTTTGAGTTACTATATAAATGCTATATAAATAAACGTCATAACATCAACACCACCATCACTCCGGCTGACACAATAATAAACTGTAGGAGCTTGTAAACCATACAGAAACTACTCACGGTCCTCAGAAACAAACTGCATACTATTACTATTGATGGGTAAATGTTGTGGAGCACCACTTTTGATTGTCATTCGATGGTGTAAGCCATGAAGATGAAATGTTCATTGCTTGGGCACAACTCATGGTTTGGCTTGACTGTTTCAAAACCCATGAACATAAAGGTGCGCATCAGACTTGCTACAAAAGAACAATCAAACCTGATTACCAAATATTGTGTCAAATTTGCAAGTGTTACCACTGTCCGAGCTGCTGCTGGTTAAAACATTTTGACCACTGCAGAGCCCAGATGGAAGGTTTGTTGGAAAAAGAGAAGACAGAGTGGCCATATTGAGAGGGTTGTAAGTAAGGTGGGCAACAGAACGTTTTCCCATTAAAATTAAAAATTTAAAAATGATTTTGTGGATGACAAAACATAAACATAGTAAAAATTAGTAGCCTGGACAGGCTTATCTAGATAGAATACCTCTCTCTGGTCTGTCCTTTAGAAGACCCACAAATACATGTTCACAACCCAGGTGCTCTTCAGCATACTCAAGAAGAGATACAAAGCTACAACAAAGATAAGAAGCCTGTTTACTGTACTTTTTGTGCACATTTTGACTGCTAAGGATTCATTATGCTCACAAGGTGACCATTGCACCACAAAAAAAAAAAAAAATCAAAGGTGCCATGCTGATTTGTTTTTCACTTATCAGGTATCCTACAAAAGCAGAACTTGCATGCATGTGTCAGACCTGATTGTGTCACATGTGAACAAGCAGTGCCCGTCTAGCTTAGCAAAAGAGATTTTCAACTATTCTTGAAAAGATATATAGATTTCTTCCTGGAGAGTGCTGACATATGGTATTTTGCGCACAAGTTTCTTTTCACGAAACTCACTCGCTTACAGAGCCTCGCTCATTTGTTTTGTGAAAACAAACTTGTGCGTAAATACCGTACAAAAGCACTTTCTATGATGAAGTTTGTTTATTATAAACATACTAAGATTTACTCACAGTTTTCTTAATAAGATAAATTTTTTGTTCAGTTCTTTGGCTTTAATGTCTTCAGGATTTCTTTGCTCATGTTTTTCTGTCAGAAATTCAATGAGTATTTTTTAAGCAGGTTTTGTTATGAAGAAAACTGTGAGTAAATCCCAGTATGTATATAATATTAAGTACCTTTTCAAACTGGTTTAAGGCAAACTTCACAACTGCCTCTTCACAAAACCTTTCCACATGAAAAAAAAATTGTGGTGCATTGGATCAAAAAGTATTTTCTATTTTGACTTCATGCTATGGCCAGCGAGCAAGCGAATGCAACATGACCACGAGGAACTCCCTGCAAAACTCAGGGCCACCCCCACGCCAGTCTGAGCAGTGACCACTGACCAACATTGTCTCAATTTTAACCTTGCCTAAATTTCACTGAGCCACATTTACCATTCTCTGCTTCCTGGAGGCAGCTCACCCTCCTTCACTTCTACATACAGCTGACTATTCTGTAACACAGCTCTCCACTCTGCAAGGTCATGGTCGCCATTCTTAAGGCGAAAGCTGTATAGTAATGACTTAGATACCTCCTCGTCACTCTTCTTTAGAGCTATTTCTGAATCCTGAGGGAAAAAGTAGAGCTCTGGTTTACTTAATTTTGTCATATAGTGTATGCAAGCCACAAAAATCATCTACAGAATACATCAAAGGTATCATAGGGAACATCGACATAAAATTTAATAAACAGCCATGCTAGCAAGGTGGTGCAAATGCTTGCCTCCCACGAATGTATCCCAGGTTTGATTTCCATACTCGTAAGTAGATGTGTACCTGTAGGTTACGTTTGTTAGTTCTCTACTGTTCCCTCAGCGGTTTTTCTTTGGGTTCTCTGGTTTTCCCTCACCTCAAAAGCCAACATTTCATCTGACTTGATTTCAGTTGATTTTATTTGATCTCCATAGTGTCCTCCACTAGCACAAAATCACTTGACATTTAAAAGGGCTTGGCTCACAGATGAGCACAGGCCAGGGTTCGTACTCTTAAGAGTTTTTCAAATTCCATGACTTTTTCCAGTTTTCCATGACCTAAAGTTTAGCTGCCACTTTGAAAAATTGTCAAAATTGTCCTTGTTTTGGGGTATTTTCTGACATAACTGACCTATATTTTATTTTGTCCTTGCTTCGACATTTGCAATAATTTATGTACCACATAACTATAATTTTCCATGACTTTCCATGACACAACTAAATTCCATGACTTTCCAGGCCTGGAAACTGAAATACTTCAATTCCATGACTTTCCAGGTTTTCCATGACCCATACGAACCCTGCATGCGCACCGGCTGAATAAAACTGTCGGGTCAACACTAAATTTGTGATTGACAAATGTGATATAATCCATTAAAATTTCACTTTAAATGCAGCCATCCATCACTTTGACTAGACCATTTCAGTAATTTATCAAATCAAGTATATGTAAGTGTGGTTTTTAAACCCAAAAGGTCTTGAGAAAGTTGTAAAATCCATTTGATTTATGGGGGCTCGGAAGAGATCTCGTAGCCGACCAGCAACAGGACGCCATTGCATTTGCAATCGGAAGTTTCAAATGTAGCTGACATTTTCAAGCTTGGTCAAAAGCCTTACAAAAAAATATCTGCAATACACATATACAATGTTTACTTGATCGAGAATGGCGACTCATTGCAAAATGAGACATTCCCGCCAGAGTTGTATACTTGCTTCTGATTGGTTACGAAACAATAAACTCATGCAATGCCACGCACATGCGCTGAGCGGTGAACCCTTCCCTTTAAATAATTTATAGTTTATTGTTATGACTAGTGGTTTTCACACACTAACGGCAGATCAATGTGTAATGTATTGGCAGTTTTCACTTCAATACAACACATTTTCTTCCCCAGAGCATGCAATAATTTGAGCTTCACAAAGAACTGGCCTGCTCTGAAATATGCACATTTGCAGTTGAGGTCTATTTTTGTAACCACTGATGGCCACTGTTCTGTCAGATTTGTCAAACTGCACCAGAAGTTCATGAAAATCAAGACGGCACTTACAGCAAAAAGCTGGAGGAAGGATATACCATCCTCATCATCATCGCCTCCACCGCCACCATCTCCTGAAGTTCCTGCCTCATCAAAGCGAACATCAGGTATGCCAGTCCATCCACTGTCGCAGTTTATAGTTACGATACACTGCTGACTCCCTGCCAGAAGAGAAAAGCAAAGGTGTGATAAAACGGTTCATACCTTTTTTTTTTCAATTCAAGATCTTCACTCTCCAGGACACAATTCCCACTGTCCAAGGACTGTTTTTACTTTAACATTCAAGGAATTAAAGAACGTTTGTTCAGCAAGAACAGATGAAGGGCTGCACTGCATTAACCCCAAGCTACACTGGGCAATTTGAGGTATTTGACCATAATAACTGGCAACATTGTGGGAATTTGACCAATTTTTTTTTAAAACGTCAAATGCCCGGGGATTTTCCAGGGGGGGGGGGGGTGCTCTCTTGGAATTGATCGGGTTTGTACTCTTTTAAGCTTTTCAAATTCCATGACTTTCCATGACCTTTTCCATGACTTTTTCCAGTTTTCCATGACCTGAAGTTTAGCTGCCACTTTCGAAAATTGTCAAAATCATCCTTGTTTTCGGGTATTTTCTGACATAACTTGCCTGAATTTTATTTTGTCCTTGCTTTGACATCTGCAATAATTTACGTACCACACATACTATAATTTTCCATGACCGAAAATTAAATTCCACGACTTTCCAGGCCTGGAAACTGAAATACTTAAATTCCATGACTTTCCAGGTTTTCCATGACCAGTGCGAACCCTGGTATAATTTCATGCTGTGTTCTCGCATGTTGGATGACATAAACAAAGAGTTGAAATACTTCAGAATACCCGTTCACTTAAGAACCAGACATAAACAATGCTAACAAGTGCACGGGTTTTCTGGAGTCTAGCCGAATAACAAAACAATCATTCGGGGCATTCATGCATGCATGCAAACGTCATAAGCTTAATAATTATACGCTTACGAGCTTTAATACGTACAGGGCTGCTTGGCGAATTTCCCCGGATAATTTTGATTAGAATTGTGATTTTCCTTCTTCTTGTGCGGCGAAATTGTTAACAAGTCGCTGCCGAAGCAGACTACTGACAATTGCGGCAGTTATAAGGACAACGAGGAGTAGAAAACGTGAAAAAACACAGTCAAGAGCCCTTCCAACACCAACAACATGGAAGACGTCAAACTCGAGAGCAGAATGCCTTGCGCTTCTCACTGGTACCCAGCTCTCTAAGAGAGGGCGCGACGAGGTGCTGACGATACGAGTAACGGATTGCGGAGTTCGAGATATTTCGCGAGTATTTCCTTCTGCGAGCTTGTGCCTCTTTTATCTACCGCAAAGAAATCAATAGTTGATTTGAAAGTTGCAAGCCTTTCACCTATGGCGTATTTGTGAGTCGCTGTGGCATCACAGGCAGCCCAAGCGTGATATGCGAGGAACCGATTGCTAGCCCGAATACCTAATATGTATTTCGAACAAATAAAGGCGAAACTTGCTCTAATAAGAAGTCTACTCATTTTTCTAGCTGTAAAAACCCTTATTTCATAGACGCTCATTTGTCTTTCAGCCGGTTTTACGCCATTCCGTCGACCGGCTAGAAGATATGAGGCGTCTACCTAAGAAATATCTCCCTGTCTCCTTTCTTTCTTTTCTATTTGTTTTGGTTTTTGTCGTTGTCTTTTTTGTTTTGTTTTCCTTTTGAACCAGATAACACAAACTCGACTTTTAAGTTAATATATATTTATCTTTTGTTACTGCCTGCGAGTACGGCCACACTTTGTCGCCCGCCGCCACCCCTCTTCCCGTCCATCGGCATGGCGGTGAGCGACGGAGAGCGGCTGTAGGCTAATGTTTTGTCGGATGCATGATGTTTGCTTTCACGGTCTGACAATAGTTTTAAGATTGTGTAGTTTAACAGTCCTTTTCATTGGTTTGCAAGTTTCTTACACAGTCTACATGGCTAGAGGGCCATTAGTTTATCAGTTTTGTTACTGTCAAATGTTACCCTCTTCAGTAAAGTCTACTACTACTACTACTACTACCATTACTATCTCTCCCGACTTAACAAGGTGGATTGGACAGCTTAGGCGGTCATTACCGACTTCTGATCTGAGTGAAGTGCTGTTTTTGAGATACTGGTATGCACTGTAGGATTCGGGTATTATCTCTTGTGGGCTCAAAGTAGTGCAAGTAGTTTTAATCTCGTTTGTTTCATAACTTTACGTAAGCATTTGTCTTAAGCTAAACGGCATTGCTGGGCCGAAAATACAATGCAAAATCACGGGCGAAAACGAGAGATGGTTATTTGTTTGTTTGTTTTTTCCCAAAATAATATCAAACAAGCGGTAACATTTTAATTGTTTATGTGTTTATTAAGCTGTTGAAAGTTGACATGCATGTATCTAGTTTCACAAAATTAAGCGCGCACGTTAATGCTGTTTTCCAAAGTTAATGGAATTTCACAAATAGGTTTTATTGAGCATTAAACAGGGTTGATCTGTGGATGATTTCAGCCGTCCAGTGCGTGGGCATCAAAGGGAACTCAACTGAATCTGTATTTTTATTACTGTAGTGTTTAGACCAGATTCTAGTTTTTGCCATGCTTGCTACACATGCAGAAAACGCTGAGTGGTTCATTTATAACGGTACCTAAAAGGAAATGAGATGGTTTAAAATGTAAGGATCCAGTCTACATATTAGTTAAAGGCTTTGTTTATAAAGGAGTTGGATGATTAATTAAAAAAATGTACCATTCAAATTGAACCATAACTGCAATTGGAATAGCTCGTTTATAAACCTAAACAGCTGTAATCACTTTCCTAATTCAACGGTAAAACGTTTCAATTTGTTCAGCGAGTGCATCAGTGTGCAACAAGGTCACTAACTGGTTTGTTCAGTTTTACAAAGAAAATCTTAGTATTTATCCATTCAGTACAGCTAAAATTGCTTAATCCAAACTGAACCGAGGCCATTGATGCAATTTGTTAACGTGATGACAATCATTAGCATAATTCTTTCACGCTGACTAAACATGTTAACGTTTACTTAAAAGAAAAGTATATTTGACCCAGAGGAATGAAAACGTTGCTTTCTGCAATATCGGCATCGTAGAGGTCGTGGGTTTGAATCCCGTTGAAGTCACTTGAATTTTTCTAGTGCATATATGAGACAATTTCTTAAATTGACCAGGAAGTGTGAGGATCATTCCTTCAATTCAATATCCCTCTAGTTGCCAATACAAGGGACTTGTACTGATTGTTTCCCAACCCCCCCTCCTTTTAAATCCCGTGTAACGTTAACGATTGAACTGAAAGTGGTTTACCTGTGGTTAATCTGTTCCACCGCTAGCATCGCCCGCCAGTATCAGCTGTCACAGGCCTGACACTGATTTCGAGTTTGCGTTTTCCGGATTAATTGATGAAAGCAGCTGTTCCAATGAACCAATGTGCCATTAGTAACAGTTTTTAAAAAAGTATCGAAAGTGTCAATTAAGCTGTAAAAACAAGTCAAAAACACAATTAGTGAAGTAAAAAAAGTTGACAGTTACTGTGAATACAAATTCAGCCACAGCACTGCCTGATTTCACTGTGACTCAGAAGTTTAAGATTAAGACCCTGGAAAAATGAAGTTGATGATTTTTCTTGTTCTGGCGTTGGCGCTTTCTCGTGCTGAAGGTAAGAAATGATGCTATCGATTATATTCCTATTTCATAACCATTCTTAAAATTACAAAGCAGGGTCTGACCCTTCTAGAGGCGTATTTGCCCCAGGGGGGTACTCCCAGAAAAATGGGGTGGGAGTGTGCAGCCCGCTTCCTGAAACCCTTACCCTATTTAAGACCAAAATCTGCGATTTTCCCTACCCTATTTCAGACCTGACCAAACATTTGATACCTATTTCAGCTGTTACACGGTTGAAGCAATAATTTGAGAAGGGCTTTTGTTGATGGTCTTATTGCCTAATGATGAAGAAGTAGCTTCTTCTAAAAAACATACCCAATTCAAGACTTGAGTGCACAAACCATACCCTTGTTCAGACCAAAACGGCTAAAAAACATACCCTTTTGGGGCCGCACATACCTATATAGCCCATATCAGGGAGTACCCCCCTCCCCGGGGACTTGCCGCGTATTTTCAGTCTTATCAAGATGAGGAGAGCAATCGTAACGGCATTCAACGTTTGGGTATAAACCACGACTTTCTTTTATAATAAGACAGTTTTTATAATGAAAGCTCTTTGAAACAAGAGACATGAAAAGCCACCGCCAAGCACAATTTTTGTCTCATAGCCAATTGGCTAGTTTAGCGCCAATTTAGTTAATGGTTGAAACACTGAGTAGCTTCAGTATGTAATAGAGATATTCATTAGATCTATATAGTCTTCCTATAACCCTTGGATTTAAAATACCAGCCACGAAAAATTGTCCATCAGTTTCACCCAAATCCAGGTTTTAACCCAGTGATTAGATGAATCTCAAATTTTCCGAAAAATATATACCGGGTTTATGTGACGTTGAGGGAAACGGTACTTTGCTAGTAGACTGTCTTGTAGAGAGGACAATACTGAACTATCAGGAGAGCAATTTCGATAGTGTGAAAGTGCAGCTAGTCTCTACAAGATCCCATGAAATATCGACCCCTTGTCTGAGTGCACATTTGTGAGACTCTTTTACACAATCCTTAATCTAGTTTTTCTTTTTAATCCTGTCTTGTCCGTCATCCTATTTTACTACTCTCTCCCGTTTTATTCGCTCCCACACCCACCCCGTCATCCTCCAGTTTTCTTCACTCCGTCAGCAACTTCCTGGTACCGGTTTAGGTTAACTGAGAACAGCCTAATTTCGATATATTAAAATTCACTCTTAGAGAAAAGGCATCAACTTGAGGCTAAGATGCAAAAAAACTGATACAATTCCTTATTTTGCTCCCCAGAGCTTCGAAGTCATGTTTATTCTTTGAAGTTGAATGCCGGTTAATATAACGAAATTGCAGGTCTAATAGTGGTGACTCTTCTTTTGTTATTGTACACGACGTCGTGTAGTACGCCTGCTCGTAGTCAGTCTCCTCCCACCCCTCCCCCGACTCTACCGACTCCAGCACCGCCGCCAACGACCACTGGTGCTGTAATCCATGTACACAAGATCTTTACTACAACATCCCACCGCTTTGGAAATTCTTGATTTTCGTCGGCTTTTCTTCATTCTCCTCAGCGCATTGACTTCCTCTGTCCAGCGCTATCTAGTGTAGAGTTTTCATACTGATCTTTATTTTTCACAATCACTTTTATACTCATTTTATATCATTTTAAACAGGGTCGTGTACTACGCCAGCTCCGCCATCTCCGCCATCTCCGCCACCTCCCACGCAACCCCCTTCTCCACCACCACCATCACCGCCATCACCGGCCTCTGGTAGGTAAATTGCGCAACACATCCAAGTTAACTGTATGCAAATTGTTCAATTTAAATCGTGTGACAGTCTCAGAGGAACTGTTTCTTTATCTTTTTCCTTCCTCGCTGGCTGCCAGCATGCAACTGGTAATTAAGTTTTGAAAGAAACAATCCCCAGAGAAGGGTAATGTGGTCTGTAACGGGAAAACAACAGCGAGGCTAAAGACGTCTATTAAGCACAAACAATCTGGACGGGAAAAGACTAATTCAACTCAGTAAGTTTTACTTTTAAATAAAACGCAAGACCCCACAAACACGCCGAAAATCATTTACTTACAATTGGTTTCTTATATGTTTTAGACCCTTCGTGTGATTTCGACAAAGACTTGTGTAAATGGCAACAATCTAAATCAGACAAATTTGACTGGACACGCAGACAAGGCAGCACTCCTTCCAGGCAAACAGGACCGTCCAGTGGACACGGCGGAAGCGGTGGGTTCGTTTACGATACCATTTTAACGGCCCTAGGGTGATGTCGATACTATATCGAGACGACCATGGTCATCATAACATTCAGTTTGTAGGTTGAATTTTCTGTTTTCGAAGTAGTTTTGTTTTTTGTATTTTAGTTGACTAGAAATTCATATAGCAGACTACTTCAAAATTGGCTATTGCTTCCCTTGTGCTTAAGATCAAAGATAATTTATTCATTTCCAGGCGAGCAAGATTTTGCTAGCTCACTCAGACTTCTGAAAGTCATCAGTGACATCTAGGCGTTTCTTTAATAGACACTTTGCTTGACACAATGCCAAGCTCCACCGCCGGGGGATCAACGGGTTCAGCATTAGTTGTCAAAGCTCTCTTCAATTACCAACCATGATTAAGGCCAGGCCTGCCAACCTGTTAGCTACAGTGCGCCATTTTAACATGCAAATCGCATCACCTTGACAAGGCGAGTGGGATTGCGGTTTTATGGGTAATTTAGAACGAAAAGTTAGCGTCACTTCTTATTGAAAATTCCACTGCGCTTTTCTTTGCAGGGTCCTACATTTACATTGAGACTTCCAGCCCTCGTCGCACGGACGACAAAGCCGCCATAACTTTCAAAGGCGCCAACAGCAAAACGGTGTGCTTTTCATTTTACTATCACATGTACGGGCGCACTATTAAGACTCTCAACATCTACAATGAAGGTCAAATTAAATGGAGCAAGTCTGGAAATCAGGGGAACGCATGGAAAAAAGCTGACGTTACAATCAGTGGAGATTTTGACGTGAGTAGAAAACAACTCTTACATTCACACTGAGAAATTCGGCACCTTATGTCCAGAATTGCAAGAACAGAGATGGACGCTCATTTTGATAAAAGTCATGGAGTGCCCTGTTAAGTCTAACCGCCAGCTACCTATCAATAGGGTTAGGGTGAGCGTTAGGTTTAGGTTTAGGGTTAGTCTATTACCAGAGGAAAAGAGTTGGTGGCACTTCAACGCGTTTATCAAAATGAGCGCGCAGCTCATTCCTTGTAATCCTGAACATATGTGGCTACACAACGAGAGAGAACTATCTTCACCACAAAGAGTTTATCCTTGTCAATTTATGATGACTGTTTTCATTTGCTTACAGCTCAAGATCGAAGGGATAAGAGGTTCATCGTACACGGGCGACATTGCCATTGATGACATATCGATAGTTGATGGTCCTTGCGGGGGAGTGGTACCGACTACCTCGATTCTGACTCCAGGCCCACCAGGTTGATTAGCAGGGTTAAACGTGTTGTGAATGTAGGAAGATCAGACCTCTCCGTGCTAAGTGGCTCATAAGGCTCCCTAAATACAACAATGAGTAAAGTAAACAAATTGAAAGTAAGGCAATGTTGATTTCGCTCCCCTTTTTAGGATACCTGTCGCACACTTTAAACATCTGCTGGCCGTGTAGCGGGAACATCACTATTATGCAGACATGCAGCACGGAGATGATAAAAAAACATGTACTCATTACCTGAAGGCTTCTAGTCACGGTCTCTTATCCCAAAATGTTTTACAAACTATTCGCCTTTTCCAGAATTACCTTGAGTATTCAAATTAACTATGAACAAACGGTCTTCCAATAATATCGCCTAATCTCACAATCTTTGGCAGTTCATTAAGCTTAACTTTGACAATCAATTAAAATTCTTCGAGGGCACAATTTCGAAATTCAATTAAGATACTTTAGTTACGTCGGGTGTAGAAGAACACTATCGGCTATCAATGTTTCTTAATAGTTACACCCGGTTCAACAAAATGCGGTGTTTCCCCTTTGACCCGTGTTATCGGTGGAGTTGACGCAGTTCCCGGAAGTTGGCCTTGGCAGGTGAATTATCTTTTATTGTACTAATTCTACAATGAGAATGAGTGTTTTATCGCAGTGTCCAAACACTGACGAAATAGGGGCGATGCGCGATGTGGTATATATACCGTCAGCCAGTGGCTGGTCATCGCAGATATGAACTATTGATGGTTTAGAAATCATTATGAAAACTGTCCCCCTAACTTCGGGGTGGGGTGTACTCGAAAGCCTCTTTTTTTTCTACGATATTTTTATTCGCTCACTCGATCGTTGTTTTCCAATTTAGATTTCCCTCCATAAAGGACGTTACAAATCTTTCAGTTGTGGTGGATCTCTAATCGCCCCTGACTGGATCGTCACAGCTGCGCATTGCATTTCAACCATGTAATTATCCAACCTGATTGTGCATGTTATTAATGTAAAGCGACTTTCAAGTGAATGTGTTAGAACCTCGTCAAAACTAAAACCAAAGCAATTTCTTTGGTCAATTTCCACTGACTAGTCCCTCCTTTGACCCCTCGGTTGTGCTTGTAAACAGGTAGCTAGTTTGGATCCTTGAATCTGCTATTTTCATTCATATCATTTGTTTAATTGGCCCTGAAACGCGCCTCAAGGGGAGCCGTCAATGAACTGCTTGTCTCCGCCGATTCCTCCTGGTTAATTTTCAATTTCACGTACTTCGCCCGGCAAAATTACACGACCCTCTGTTACGTTATACAGGCAAGGGAGTTATTACACCATTCGAGTCGGAGAACATAACCAGAGAGAAAACGAAGGGACCGAAGAGGATATACCAGGAAAACGTGTAATAAGGCACCCGGGCTATAACAGACCATCCGCTCTGAACAATGATATCGCATTGATTCAGTTGGAAAGACCTGCCAGTTTGAGCGCAAGAGTTGGAACTATCTGTCTGCCTGCTCAGAATGAAAATGTTCCTACTTTCTCAAGGTGTTACATTACAGGTATGGAAAGACGGCAATTCAACAGACGTTTTTACCGATACGGCAGCCATCTTGAATTCTCAGGATGTTGTGAAAAGGTATTGTGGGATGCCTCGGGGGCAAATTCGCACATATTGTGGGTCTTTGGTTTTAGTTAAGAAATTTCGAAACCAGATCAATTTCTGTAGTTCCTTTGAGTCAGATTAATTATAATGTGAAAGAAAGGATGTAAAAATTTCAAAGGAAAACCAAATTTATATACCCACAACATGTGTGAATTTGCCCCCTGGGCATCCAATAATATCTTTTGCAGAACAATAGAATAATATTCCGTTCATTCTGCTCTGGATAGCAGAATGAACGGGATAAACAGAAAACGGTTTTCTCAGAATACACAGAATACCCGTTTTGGGGGATTATTTTGGCGCCCAAATCGTGCGCGGCCGCCAAATGCCACTCTTAGTCGTGTCCAGACTATTCCAAGTTTTTAGTTCTCAGGTCACCCCTGCAAGAACCATAGGATAATAATGGGATTATTTAGGAGTCAAACGTGTTTCATTAGTATTGGTAACAACCCTCCAACTGTGTAATTTTGTTGTTTGTTGAATCCGGTTTTATACAGGCTGGGGAAAAATCAGACATCCGGGATCATCGCACCATATCTTGCAGCAGGCTAAGCTGCCTCCAGTCACCAATGAAGTCTGCGCCAAGAAACTTGCTTCGTCGTCAGGTACTAAAAGCCATTTCAGTTCTATCAATGGCCATTTAACACCGATTTAAGTGGATTGAGAAAATGAACCGCGGTCGCGTTTTTTTTTCTTCCGCCCTCGTACTGGAAATTGTAAAAAAGCCGAGTGATTGATGTAACCACTTAACTTTAATAATTCTTTAAGACGTTCAAAATTCAAAGCAAAAATTCACCGTTAAAGTTGAGATCGCAGTTCTAAACCTTCTTTCAAGGATGTGATTCCATTGTCTTCACTTCTGAAAATTATTTCTCATCAATGAGCAGAAAGTGTAAACCGGAACGGTTTAAGCTAGCTAAAGCGTAAAGCACAATTCACCTAAAGTATCATCCTATGGTTTACTAAGACCCCAAAGTGGCCTAACCTTGAATCGCGAAAACAAACTATCGAATTTTACCTTGATCTTTTGTACTTATTGCCGTGTAACAGCAAACCGGGAGTAAATCAAAACACAGAGAAAACCCATCCAAGCAATTTCTCATGAGGACCTGAGGGCAGAAGGTCTGTTCTAACCGTGACGATTGGATAAAGAGAGAGCCAATTATGAACTGTTCAACGTGACAAAGATCTCGCGCAAGTTTAATTAACTTTATCTCCCTAGATAAACGTGGATAAACATTGTTTAATAAATAAATGAATACTGATGACGAATCGAATAAGTCATTTTCTGTGGTATTTAACAGGATCATCCCGACTCAAAATTACCGACCAAATGATTTGCGCAGGCATTGAGGGGACCATTCTTAGCGGTTGCCATGGTGACAGTGGTGGTCCATACGTCTGTCAGGCATCTAACGGAAGGTGGGTCTTGCAGGGCGCTGTCAGCTGGGGATCCCCGACTTGCTCAGCGGCCGAGCGCTACACGGTGTTTGCGCGAGTCGCACAGTTCAGAAACTGGATTAACCAGCATGTCCGGGTGTAATCATGAGGTCAAGAAATGCGCTGAAATGACTAGATATTGATAGAAGCTTGGGGAAATAAACGAAAGGGAAACGGAAATGTGTGTGCAATTACTTCTAGCGTCAGGTATACGGTGTTTTGTTATCGAAATTCCAGTTTAAAATATTCAGTCTTTCCCTAATTCTTTGCATATGCATATACCAGATTCCAGTATTTCTTTCTTCTGGGGTCGGAGATGGGTATATCGTTGACTAACAATCTGGCTGACCCTTTGCTTTCCTCTTCATTTAATTTTGATCATTCTTTCAGTTCATTTGATTTATTAATTTCTCCAATGATTACATAATGGATGATGACTAACAAGAACCGACGAAATTACAAAAGAATAAATAGTCACACAACAGCTGATTACAACTGTACACTTTGAGATTTTCTTTTTTTAGATTATTCATACTGATTATCGGCTATGGTGTTGTTGATCCACTCTCTCATGTATCTTATGTTAGAGAACATTTCATGCTTGTACCTTTTCCGGGGGTCGCAATTAGCTCCCCAACTAAAGGCCCCTTCGAGAAACCATTTTCCGTCGACCTCTCTCACAAGAGGCCCTCCAGTATCTTCCTGACATGCGTTTACCGATGTGGCATTTGATCCAGCACATAACACAGATTCATCAATGGTCCTTGTTGGGTGATCGGCCGCGCAGGTCGACCTAGACACCGAGGGAATCTGTGCCTGTTTGAGTACATCAGGGAGGGCCCCTGACGAAATATCAAAGTACCCCCACCCTGTGATCCAACATGGCTGGTCCGGAACCAAGGGTGTGTCCTGGTTTGGAAGGCACACTAAACCAACTCCGTTTGACCCGACTGAGGCTGGCTTTGACAGCTTAAGCAAAGCCAGGTCGTTAGACATAAGATTTGGGCGGTGGTATCTGGGATGAATGAAGACTTTTTCGACGTTGATGTCCTGCTCTGAGCCTCTTGTTTTCTCTCGATAGTATGCTCCAAGTCTATCGATCAGAAAACTCTGCTAAAACTCTCTGTGGTTAACTGTATTTTTATTCTGAACGTGATTGGCTTGGCAATCACTTTGGTTTGGTTTTGGCTTCGAGACACTCAATTGAAGTGTTTACCTGACAAAGATATTTGATTCCTTTTTGCCATAAACACAGTAAGCTGTGGTGAGGACCCACTGGGGCAAAATTAGCGAGCCTCCGCAGAACATAGCACGGTTATACACCGTGAATCTTAACATGGCTTGCCATGGCCATGCACCTGGAGCAGAACCAAAGCCACCGGATATTCTTGATCTTGGTCGCCAGCCACAGACCGCTGTAGGGAAAGACGAAATCCTATTTAGAGGCATCTTGTTAGTTAAGTTTCGTAAAAGCAAACTAGAAGCACTTCTATCAGTCACATCGGGCAAAGGAAATCAAATCAACCAATCAGAATCAGTAGAAGCAAAAACATGAAGCCGACGCTAGGCGCGGGAAAAATTCGGGAAATCGCAGCCGATTGGCTGGCGCGCGATTTACACGCCATTCACAAAGCGCAGTTAGACAAAATGGCCAATCAAACTGCAACTAGCTCGAAAATTGAGAAAGAAAGCCCAACACTTACGGCCATAGCAAGCTCCAGTGGTGACATTTTTTCGAAAACCAGGTTCACAGGAAACTAAAACAAAGTTAGGATGAGTATTCAGTTAATAAAAAAGTCGGAGAGGTCTCTCCAGTCCTAAATTCACATTAATACAAAGAATAAAGAAAAAATCAAGAAAAGCAAATCATGGATATTCAACTTTGTCCCTATTGCACAGGCGGGGATGCGTCGTTCCCAGTTAACATCATGTATATACAGTGTATATGCAGTTGTTTGCTTGCAACCCCAGGAGTTTTAATTTTAAGCAGCAAAGTAGTTTCTTTTACTTTCCACAAATTGATGCAAATGCAAGGTAATGTCTCAATTGTACCTTGAACTGTAAACCATTGGTTTGGTTTGGTCCAGTCATTGTACTCAAACAGCGACCATTCTCTTGAGCTGGGTCCCTTTATCAAGACCTGCAGAAGAGAAATGCAGTTTCAAACTAATACATTTTCTGGAAAAAAAGATTTTCTACGAAGGTATCAGAATCATTACGAAGTTACATTCGTAGCCGTGTTGACTGGTTTAAATAGAAAAGAGGCTTTTGCGCGTGACTTACACGAGAGAGCTGCCATTTTGGAAACCAACCGGCTTCATCTCTTCTAAGCTCTATTGCGGTAAATTCTCCAACATCAGCGACATTCTTTAAGACGAACGTGTCCTTCCTAATAGAAGATAACAAATACGAGTTTCTAAGCGGGAAGAGAAGTGCTGCGGTTGGGTCAGAGTTGTGTTCAGTTTAATTCGATTGATTTCCACTGTGTCGTAAATCTTCACGCAGGTAACGCACGTGAATGGGAGTGACAGAAAATAACATAAAATGTATGGATTGCAAAGCTAAGAGTGGTATCCAATGTCCCCGTTTCTGGAGGTAGGTTGCGCTCGCTACCCAGATCTGAGAGATTTGTGACAACGGCAGCTGAAACAAGAAACTTGTCTAACACCCCATAAACGTTCTCCTGTATTCCTTAAAAGGACATTTTCCATGTAATTACAATTCAAATAGAACGAGAAAAACGACAAAAATCAGGTCGCTAAAATTATGTTCAATACGGAATATTTCCACTTATAACTTTGGGATGCTCTCAGCGGAAGTTCGATTTTGAATTGATTAAAAATTGAATTGATTTTAAATCCTCAGCTCTGATTGATTCCTTGCTATCATTCTGATTAGAAAACAATCATCTAACGTTTAGCTAACACAGGTGCGGCCGCCGTTAGAGTGTATTGAACAAAGATGAATATAAAGTGGAGAACAGCATCCAGTCTCACCTTCCACGCTCGAAAGGGTCGTCCGAGTTTCCCGCCAACTTATGTCCAGCGGTAGAGCCCATCGTACCGACAACCCTGATATAAACATTAGCGTCTGTCCCTGCACGGACTGAGTTCCCCGTGGTCACTTCTACTTCATAGTCTGAAAAGAGCCGAGGGCGACATCAGCTGAAACCTTAAGCCGTTTTGTGGCTCACGATTTGGGATTAATACGGCCACCAGTCGACAGTAAGATTTCTTTATCCTTTGGCTTAGACATCAGCCTCGGTTGCTCGAACGGTTAGCGATTTATCCAGTGGATAGCGTTATCCACCTTTTGAACAACCGAGGCCAGGTCAAGTATGAGCTAGTATTTTGATGGGTGAGCTGCTGCGAAAAGCTACTTTAAGCGGGGTGTATAGACTAAAACGGATTGAGAGCAAGCGAGTCTATCAGTATCGATCTCCATTTTTCTTTGTGACATTCACCGGTTTGCGGCCACCGTTATTGACAACTACCAATTCCAAACCGAGATCCCAAGATTGGAAAATCTAGTTACCCCAGTAGCATGAAGCGTGACAGAAATAACAGCACAAATTGGGTAGTTCTTTAATATGAACCGGAAAAGTCAGACCACTCTAAAAATCTTAGTTTTAGACAGCTGCGCTTTTGCTGTTACAATGTTCCGAACGGCGCTTTGCCAGAGCAAAAAAGGCATCTCACTTACCGACACCAAACGATCCCCCAAAGAATGTTCCAGTGAGTAAAAATGTCATAAATATTGAGGTATAATTCATAGCGCAACACCTTTACGGCTCTCGTACAATTAAGCCACAACGCAAACTGAATCGTCTTCGCTCTGGTTTCAGTCAAAAAATGAATTGTTACAGCTTGTTCCAGGTCTCTTTTACATGCACGTGAATAACTTCGCATTGTCATATAGGACATGACAGTATTCGTGCTATGTACGTGACGAGATAAAATGACAGAGAAATTTGAACGAAATCGATCGGTCCGCTTTTTTTTTTGACGTCAGCTGATTCTTGGTGACGTGCAGCTGATCAAATTCAAATGTATCCCGACCGGGATACAATTGCGCAGTTGTTGTCCGCGCACCGAATGCAGTGCTCGTTTTGTTGAGTGAAAGTCTAAATATATAACAAAGCACTTAATGTATGTTCCCTTGGGGAACTAGTTAGTTTTGTCTTCCCGAGGGTCCTGATGTTTCCCTCGACTTCGTCTCGGGAAACATCACGACTCTCGGGAAAACAAAACTGTTTCCCTCGGGACCATACATTAAGCGTATAATGTTATCGCCAAGAAACAAACAGCGAATTAAGGGCGTCTTTGCGCGGTTTACTCTTTGTAACGTCCCTGGACTTAATCTTGATCGTTTGTTTTACGTCAGGATTTAACGCGCTTAAACGCAAAGCTAAAGGTCGCTCATCTATTTACTGAGATAAGAGCGGGTAACATTACATGATTAGGAGTAAGACTAGAGGTTGCAGTGTGAAAGCGAGTGTTGGCGAGAGGAAAGCCCTGAGTCAATTCAGTGGACAGAGCAAAAAGTACGCCGGTAGAGAATTTGATTAGTTGAAGAGAAGTGTAAGCAGTGTGAAGAGTAGCAAACATACTCATCGCCCGAACAAGGTTCTGTGGGTTACCATTCCCGCCAAAATTATTTTCTTGTTATTATGAGGCACTGTTAGTTGTTATTTACCACTTATTTTCCTTATTAGGCTATGACTTTTGTTATTAGGCTTTCATTGTTTCATTCGCATGTTCTTGTTTATTGTTTCATTCGCATGTTCTTGTTTTTATTATTAGGGATCTCTATCATTAGTCATTGATTTTCTTTTTGAGCACGATTTATTTCACAATTAGATACCAGGGAACAGAGATAAAGGCTCCCCCTGATGGGCAGGAGAAGTGAATCAAGCTCTCCCATGGACATTTTAGAACTTGTTTTTGCCAGACGTTTCTCAAACGACGCACTCACAAATAGGGAAAAGCTCTATATATGTTATTTTCAACATTTCTCTTATGTACATTCATGTTTCTCTTCTGTACAGTTAAATACACCTTTTTACACTATCATTTTAAAAGTTTACTATCTAACAGGCAAAATCTCGGGGGTGAGAAGTCCTACATGCGCGTCCTTTTCGTTTACAGCTCCTTCTGAACTGGGTTCGACATCTTGAAGCCTTTGAGCGACAGGTGTACCAGCTTCTGAATAAGTCACACCATCGCTGTAACGCGACTTACCAGAGCGTGACTCTTGCCGCAGTTTTGGCATGTGTATTGGCGGCAAGGGGGAATAATAAGAAAACAAAGGTCCACTGTTAGGATCTTGTGCAGTATTGGGCGGCGATTGGCTGTACGTTCCTGAAAAGAAGCAAAAGACAATTCTTATCTTCAGCGTTAAACTGGGCCGTTTAAGGCTGGTTCACACGAGCAACGCAAACGCAAGCGCAAACGCAAGCGCAAGGAAATGAAAAATTTTCCATTTCTTGCGTTGGCGCTTGCGCTTGCGTTTGCGTTGTGGTAGTTCACACGTATGTTTGCTTGCGCTTGCGCTTGCATTTGCGCTTGCGTTTGCGTTGCTCGTGTGAACCAGCCTTTAGTCAGAGACAAACAATTAAGCTTGGCATCATTTTGCTTTGTGGTACAAGGTCGGTAAATTGGTCAATGTAATAGGCTCGATAGCTGATTTCAAATAGTAAATTTCAGTGCTTCACTAGAATCACTTCCCACTGACACAGCATCACAGTTTCTTTAGAAACTTGGACAAAAAATTACACTGGTCATAGCATTTTACCAAGAGAAAAAGGAGGAAGAGAGGACATCCCCCATACACGCCCTTTTCCATACGTAATTTGTCTCCAGTTACTTTTAGATCAACTCCCACACTGTACAGATCCCAAGGGGATTAGATAACAGCCAATCATATGGCGGGAATGTGTTCTCTGGGCGTGGGCTATCCATGTGGACCACATTCCCGCCATATGATTGGCTGTTGCCTTATCCTCTTGGGATCTATACAGCGTGGGAATCGATCCAAAAAGATAACTTGAGACATATTACCAATGGAAAAAGGCATGTATGGGGGATGCCCTCTCTTCCCACTTTATTTTCTGTTGACTTTACCTTATGACTTAAAATATCTTTACGACAGTAACGACCTTCGGTATAGTTGGTAGTTTTCGCCACATCAATGCATGTAAAATAAAGTTTTTAGTTCCAAGAGGCTTCGCTGGCTTTTTGACGAACGACACCTTCAAGAATATCACTCTCCCTCATTCCTCAGGAATGATAGGAACACCGTTCTCAGGAAGGATAGGAACACCGTTCTCCGTCCACATGCCTACCTGGTGTCTGCTGCTTGACTTTCCGGATTTGCTTGCCACCCGTTGGTCTTTCCACTGTAACGTAACTTCTCACTACGGAGCCCGTCATCTCGCCACCATCGTCCACGGGAACAATGGGCTTGCTGATACAAAGCAAAACGAAACAAATAAGCATTCACACTTCTGTACAAGTTTAGCTGGCATGTGTAGTACCCGGTACTAGGGGTGCATTCTTTCGGAATTATATTCCGCTTTAGGAATTTGAAAGTAAGTGGAATAAGTGAGGTTTTCCAAAAGAACGGAGATTTGGAAAAAATTCGCGCAGGCCCATCGGACTTGATCTCACCATTTCTGCTTTCTGTGCACAATTTTCCAAAAAGAACGCGCATTTCGAGTAAACAGTACTCTCTTCGATCCCTTTATTCTTCTCTCGGCAACAGGTGTTCAGTTCATATCGAAACGGACTAAGGTCCAAAAAGAAAACGATTACCGAGTACTCCGCGTTTTCCTGTTTCGGAAAAGTCCTAAACTGACAAGAGTTGAAGCAATATCACGAAAGAAATAAAAGTAAAGAGAAATAACAAGATAAAAAGAACCAAAACAAAACAAAAAACAATAACAACGAAATGAATTGCGGTTGTAGCAAAATGTCGACAACAACATCGTGAAAAGGTGTACCGTGCAATGACGCATGACAACTGACATTTGTTCCACCAATCAACGGTCGATACACGCACCCATCAACGTACCTAATATCCGTTTGCCCGATCATTATACGATTAACATCAAGCTCCAGAATCTTAGGAGTGTTCAGCTCCACAGCGGACGATGCTGCATCAGTCACATGTGACTTGGACACTTGCCACGCCATACCTGAAGAGGAATTCATCAGGGTTTCTTTGTCCATTGGCCGCGTGACTCTCATCTTCAATGTGCCGTCCTGTAATTGAGCCATGCTGGGGATTGAAGGAGGTCTGGCCAGTGAGCTTTGTGTTAGGTCACGGTAAAGCCCCGCTGACATGGGGCTCTTGCCTAGCTGTAACCAGGGGGTAGGTGCTGGGGTCGCAGGGCCGCTGACTTTGGGCGGTGGAGGAGACGGTTTGTGCCTCTGCGTTATCGCGTAACCAGGAATTTCTTCAGGTCTGCTGAGGAAGAAGACGATAGATTTTTATTCACTTCACTTTGTGAAGTACATTGAAACCAGTTGGAAACACAAAACATTGCTTCTACCACCACCCTGGAAAGGAAAACTACTAAAAAATACGACTATTGTCTAGCACATGACGTTCTTTTACATATAATCTTGCTTTCTCTTGTAACGTTGACTTATTTGCTAATAAAATTTTTTCGCGAACCTGACTTAAATTCCTACCGATTACTCCATCGCGAATTAATCTGCGCTTCGCCCATCAAAATTGCATCATTCTAAGTTCGAAATAATCGTTGATTTTGAATTTCACCGTAATGCACATGTAGAGGATTGTTTTACGAATAAAAGAAACATTTCGTATAATCAATCTACATGCAAACTATAAGACGGGAGTTAGTATTTTTTTTAATCAGTACATTACCTTCCTTTGAAGGAATACACCGGTTTTATGAGGAAAATTCCGGTCTCATGCTCCAGGTTTTCAAAGCAACCTGTCAGCTCTTCAGCAAGTCTTTCCCGTTCCTCAGCGTATCTGTCCATTTTGTCTCCCCAGCGCTGTGCACGTTTGTTTTGTAAAGCTTCCATTCTATCAAGAGTTGAAAACACGCTCTCGTCGAGACTGCCACCATGCTTCAAACTTCGCTCTGCGCAGGAAAAATACATTAAGTCAATATTCTAAGGCAACAAAAACAAAGCAAAACACAAATAAACAGACAATATGTGTCAAGCTTGTAACTTGCGTCATGTAAGGCAGCGTTTACACGAGCGCGGTTTCATTTGTAACCGTATCGTTTTCGATGCTATTACGCCTTCCGTTTACACGACACCGATCGAAACCGTTGCCGAAACCGGGTCGATTTGAAACCACTGCCAAAAGTGGAGCGTTTTCAAAACGATACGGTTTCATCTGTCGTGTAAACAGCGAAACCGCATCGATTTGATTACCGTTACCATTTTGGCGCGAAATTTGCATTGTTCGATTCAAAATGGTGGATTCTTTCTTCAATCGTACCTAGATCGCTTTGGTCTGTGATGACTTCAGCATGACGTAAAGAGTACGAAATCGGTTCCGTGTAAACACTTCCAAACCGCATCGCTTTCGATGCGCTTTCGAAGTCGTGAGACCGTATCGATGTGAAACCGCGTTCGTGTAAACGCAGCCTAAGATTGATTATTTATATGTACATTTTAATTACGTTGGTTGTTGTGCAAACAAGCGTAAATAAAACGGAAACAGAAACAATGCAACCAAAGCACCAACAAACAAAAATCCGCAGAGCAACAACAACAAAAACAACAACAACAAAAATAACGACAAAACAAAGCAAAGAAAACCATTCTCACTGGTTTTAGGCCTATAATTTTTAAAAGAAAAAGCAAACTGAAGCATCTGTTAGAGTTGTTAGTACGAAACTCACCGATATCTTTCATGGAGCGATGATGACTATACCGTCGGACAAAGTGAGCAAGTCGTTCAGCCGGTAAACTAACATAATTATCCATTTGCTCGATAATCACTGAAAACGTGTCATCCGATAAACGCCTCTCATTAACAGCCCGTTTCATAATCTTTGCGTTCCTCTCGGCATCAAGTCGAGTGAACAAGATGGAAGAACTAGTCCTCTGTTGTAACAAAGAAGACAAATGAAAGAAATGATTATGAAGTGCGGGTTAGAAATGAACTGAAGAAATGATCCTCACACTTTCTGGACAATTTAAGCAGTTGTCTCTTATACGCACTTGAAAAATTCAAGTGACTCCAACGGGATTCGCACCCACGACTTCTGCGATGCCGGTGCAGTTTCTAACCTCGGGTTAGAAACTGACCCGCACTTCGTAATAATTTCTTTCATTCCTCATTCCTTTCACGGGAAAACATGCATGAGCCCAACAAATTGACCTGCTCTCAACTATGTGGCTTCACAGCTCAGTTGGTAAGAGCACCGCACCGGCATCACAGAGGTCGTGGGTTCGAATCCCGTTGGAGTCACTTGAATTTTTCATGTGCATATAAGAGACAATTGCTTAAATTGTCCAGAAAGTGTGAGGTCATTTCTTCAGTTCAAAGAAGACAAAATTGTCACTTCATTAAATTATTATTACCCACTGACAAATCAAACTAGGTAGTCTAGTACGTGCAAACACTGTATTGGGGATGAATTTGTTTTAGAGGCAATTTCACTCGCTAAGTGGCGTGTAAATAAGCCTAGTTACTGACGCAGAAAACCTTTGAATCTACGTACTCCAGACGACGCTGATCTTGCGCTCCTAAGCTCTGCTAGTTGGTTTGTGAGTTGTGTAATGGTATCCTGCATTTCTGCCATTACTGCTACATTCTGACTCGTCTGTTCCTGGTGAAACTTGGTGTCCGCATCCAATTGCTGCTGCAGCCGCTCGTAGCCTTCGGCTAAGTCGTTATACTCCTTGAGTAATTTGACGTAATTAGAGTCCAGGGTCGC
This sequence comes from Astreopora myriophthalma, assembly GCA_014634185.1. NCBI lineage: Eukaryota > Metazoa > Cnidaria > Anthozoa > Scleractinia > Acroporidae > Astreopora > Astreopora myriophthalma. The sequence continues at coordinate 239,106 of BLFK01000113.1, read as the reverse complement.
TGTATCCACGACCTCATCCTTCTGGAGAGAGAAAAGGCGCATGTTCAGTTCCCATAGATCGTTTTCACTCACGTGACCAGCAGCCATATTGGTTCAATGAAACAAAAGAAAGTATTTGCATAAAAAAAGGAGTTCAATTCCCAGAGGGTTAGCTTTGTACCCAAATATGGCCGCTGTTCCTTTGTTTTGGTCCACAAATATGGCCGCCGTGACGTCTGTGAAAACGCTCTATACATAAATGGCGGACAATAAATCATTCTTTTGTCTTTGGGCTAATTACCCCAAGAAGCCTCAATATAAAGCAAAAACTCCCTTGAATTTTGTACTTGTTCACGAGCCTAGTTGGGCAAATTAGCACAAAGACAAAGGAATAACTTATTGCCGCCACTTATGAATAGGTCTATGAACCTTGGTCTTTTCTGCACGGACTTCAGTTTTTCGTGCATGGCCTACAAAGAAAGATCTTTGATACAAGAAAGACAGCTCGTTGCGACAGAAGACCAAAAACGAGGGGTGCTAAATGCAGAGTGTACCTGGGAACTGATCCAAAGGACAGTAAGGAGCAACATCATACCTTCATGCTCTTTGGACTCCACTCTGGTCGAGTGCTTGGCTCTGGGAGCGTCTCTTGCGACGTGGTCAATCCCACACTTTTCGTTTCAGTGGCAGTCGAGCGTGCAAAGTGCTGACTTGTCAGAAGACTAGCCAGCTGATTCAAAATCTGATCAAAAGCGATAGAGGAATGAAAAAGTTAGCTATGAGACTCAAATTGGCACAGTGCATCCACACCTAAGGCAATTACTTGAACCAATCAGAGGTGTAGAAATGGTGCCAAGCCACTATCTCCACTCTCTACTACCTTCCCCGAGTCTTTTTTGGCGCCTCGTAGGCCACTCTCTCTCACCTGAGCTACGCTGTTGCGTATTTCCGGCATACTTTCTATGATGTGCATCGTGTCTTCCTGGGGACGTAAAAATAAAGTAATGCAAGTCAGAAGCTAATTTCAAGCATTTTATTAGTTAAGTCGCTGCAATTAAGAGGCTTCAGCGATGTGTAAGCGTCAAAACTGCGGCGATAAGGGGAACGATGTTCCTTAACGTAGACATCTCAGTCCAAAATGGCCACCGTTTTAATATTCTTCTGTTTTTGTTTGTTTTGTTTTTTTTTTTTCAAATTAGCCCTTGTTGCCTTGTTCATACAATCAAAACCCAGAAGAACACTTTACCTCACACCAGGCAACAAGGGCTAATGAGAATAAAGCCAAGACATTTTTGGAATAACGAGCATTTATTTTTTATTCAGTGCGTGAGCGGGCGGAATTAAACAAATCCTGCAATCTGATTGGTTACGGGAGCGGGCGGAATTTTCTCATCCGGCCCGCTCACGGCGGGCGGAATCGTTTGCATGCTTACAGCCCTAAAATGTTCGTGCCTTCCGCACGCCTTTCGTTGTGTTTTAGAAAAAAAAATGCTATTCACCAGCCTAGGTCGGTCCGCATTGGGAAAAACTGTGCCCTCTGTCTTGAGTACCAGTATCTAAGCGGTATCCAAGACCTCGGGCACAGTTTTTCCCAATACGGACCTCCCGGCTGGTGAATAACCCCTATGTCCGAATGATGTTATTACAGAAACTCGGACATACTTCCGATTACTACTTCCACATCGGACGCCAAACCACTCTGTCATTTACTTATTCCAAACTCACCTTATTAAGAACCACTGGCTTGACGGCTTTGACCAGACCAGCTTCTATTCTCAGCCCTTCTCTTACAAGCCATTGTACCATGCTTTCAGTGAACTGCAACACTACGTCATATGTTCTGAACGTCTCCTGAGCGACGGGATGATCGTTTAATGCAGAGTTTAAGAGCCGCCTGCGAGCTCTGGCGCTCATTACTGGCCGTTTCTCTACTGGTGGAGAAAGCATCGCTGCTTTGCCCTCTTGTGTTTCGCTCTGTTTAATAATTAAAACAAAAATAATCCAATAAACATCGCTCGTGTGACCTGTGGAATTCTCTGAATTATCCTACACTTGAGTTAACCCACCCCTACCTGATACCACGATAGACCATTGTCCGTCCATCTTGAAGGGATGTGCAGGAAAACCTTTATTACGATTAATTTTTCAGGCGGCGATAAGGTCTCTTTTCTGACGATAAAATCAGCCGGTTGCCACCTATTTGATGCATCCCTGCGTTAGAGTCCGAGGACTTTTATATGGCTACCACTATTTACAAAAAGAAATTTATTTACTGATAATTTGACGGTAATTTTCATAATAGACCTCTTTAGCTTGTACATTCTGTTTTCCCATTACAGACCACGTGACGATACTCTAGGGAACAGTTTCTTTCAAATTTATTTTTATGCACGTGCATATGCATGCATAATTTTTGCAAACACAAAAATCCCTTGAGAATATCATGTGGTCTGAATTGGGAAAACAATATGTACAAGCTGAAGAGGTCTATTGTACAGCTCTTTCACCCTTTTCCTCTTATCTCTGGTGTTCGGGCTACTTTGTTCATCTTACTCACAAGCTGTAATTTAAATCATTTCTTTTGTTGCCACCCGGACAGGGCTCTCTTAACATGTGTACAATCTCTGGACAGCGCTCTGCCGTTTACCTCTTCTGTTTCGAGTTTTGGCACTGTGGTTATGACTGAGCTTGGCCTTGAATCAAACTTCAAGCTTGAGGCTGCTCCTTCGAAGCCGCTGTCGCGCGGGCTCAGCCCTCTTCCAGCTATTTGTTCAGATTCGGTTCCCGTGTCCACTAATTGAGCTGATGATTGGCGAGAGGACTGGGTACCAACTGACTGTCTCTTGGAAACAGCAGCCTATCAACACGACACGCGGCAGTTTGTCAATAACAATGCAACACATAAGCGTTCCTGACCAAGCTTGTTCGGTCAAGATGGCTGGATATCGGCCAGGTTAATTCTTTTATCTATTTCTTGCGTTTTTATGGCCCCTAACGAGGTCGAGGTACATAAAAACGCAAAAAAAAGAATGACGCCTATATCCAGCCATCTTGAACGAACAAGCTTGGTCGATAATGGATTTATTACATGGCTACTCTTCTCGTTTTCCGTGAGAAAAAACTGAACCGCTTCCATGCCTTCATATCACTGCGTTTTAACTTCGTATTTTCCAGTTTCTGTTGCAAAATAAATTCACGAAACTCGTCTATGTTTCCTTTGTTTTGACTGTCCTCTGCCTCCTTTTGCATGTGACTCAACTGCGGACATTGTTCAAAAGTTACGAACTTTGTAAGCCTGCTCCACACACTTTTTTTTTCTTGCGTGAGAACAAAACGGGAAGTCCCGAGCGGGATGATGGGCCTATCTTGCCCGGCGCTAGGGTAGCCAATCAGAGCACAGAATTCGCTTCATCTTGCCCGCTCGCAGAACCTGCTATATAATAACACCTTTTTGCTTTGAATGCGTCTGAGATAAAACGGCTAAGAAATCTGTATATAACCGACACTGAAGAAAAATAATTGTCGTGTGTAAAGTAACTCATCCAGACCTTGAAGACGCTATTCTAAGGGAAAGGGCGACGTATTATTACCTCTTCGTTGTCTGTGCCCACGGATATGGAAGTCATAATTTGTTCCTCGCGCATGTTTGTCAATGATTTGCTTGTTAATGTTTCTTTCTCCTTCTTATCAAATAACGATCCGCTCGTCATAGTTTCCTCTTCATTCCGGTCGTAAAGCGACAAGTCCGTCATTGTCACCTCCTCTTGTCTGTCCTGCAAGGCTTTCTCCCTCAACTGCCTCTGTACATAAAATCATTAATGAGTTTACAAGGCCTTGCACCGTGCAAATAAAGCAAAACTCAAGCCCGGGCTTCTAGAGTTTAGCAGTAGCTAACTGCTATCAATGGTAAGTGAAAAACGTCTTCTTTGTTCTTATTATTACAGCTTTACATTTTCTTCTTTGTTAAATGACAACGCTCGCGCATTTTACCAAACAGGATTCCACCTCCTTTTTCTAAAGATTTATGTTTTAGTCTTCGACCTATTTACAAGTTTGTCCTGTCAACGGATTTGAGAGAAATGCCTCCCAGATGTGTACCGAACCTTTTAAGAAGCGCCCGGACCTCTGGAAAGTTGCAAAACAGTATGGTTGGAAAAAATAATAAGGTTGGAACTGAAAGGTCTTTCTGAGACTTAAATGCGTTCCACACCACCTTTCCATTTTCCACTTAATAATAAGGGTAAAACTTCATCCGTCGTTTTGAGCCTATCGATGAAATTTAAAGGCGAAACAACTCCCATCTTCGAAACAATTTAATTTTCTGGTTGTGGTTCTTTCAAACACGCAAACACAATAAACAAAATCAACAAAATCTTACCATTTCCTCCAGTTCAGAGAGCACCTCTTCCTGGAAAACAAAGACGAACATTATACTTATTAACTCACACGTGATAACATACCTGAAATGCTACAGCAATACTTCGAAAGAACTGCTACACTTGTAAAAGTCATACTTCACAAAATTTAGCTCGGTAGCATTCACTGAGGATACGACAAATTAAATCAACTCAAATCAAATCAAGCGTTGCTTTCTCCGGCAGGAGATGGAAAAACCGGAGTATATTATCCGGAGAAAAAACTTCTCGGAAGAGGGAAGAAAACCAACAAAATCGACAAACATATGATGCTGCATCCGGGAATTGATCCCAGGGGCTCGTTTCTCCAAAGCCCCAAAACTTTTCGGGCCTATTTCGGGTGTCATAATTCCCTCCGTATCTTGAGACATACGATGTTTTTAGCCACGAAAATTTGGAATTAGTTTGCCCTTTGTTATCTTGAAAGTATGTTAAAAAAGTCGATATTATCAGAATAAGCTGGTGGTAGTTTTACAAATTGCTTTTCGGACACGTAAACCTTGCGGGACTTTCAAGAAACGGGCCCCAGGACACATTAGTAGCCGGCAAGTGCTCTCACCCCTGGGTGTATTTCATTAAAGGTTGATACAAACAGAAATTCCAGTCGGCACCACGCTCTAATTTCAACTGCGACGGGTAATTTTGCTTTCGACAACTGATTGAAATCAACTGAACTTGATGGATTTCGTGTTAGGAATACTCACCAATTGTAAAACGGCCTCTTCTGCCTAAAGAGGAAACCAACAAAGTAGGACACATCATTAGAGCAAGTAATCCACAGGTAACAAGCAGAGAAGTATTTTAATCTAACACGGATTCACCGGCATTGGCGTACAGGGCGGGGAAATTTTACGCCTCTTATTTCTATTCTTGCATGAGATAAAATAATTTATTGTTACATTTTTGGGCAAGTGAATTCAATTTTTATGCATTGCAATGATAATCAAGTCCAGTGCACCATGCCATACCTCTCTTTCCGCTTGTTCCTGGAGATAAAAACAACGAACAACGGTAAATAATGAGAACAGTAGCAAAAATTCGTTCCTATAATTATAGCTTTAGCAAATTAATGACGGTTTTTGGATGAAGAAAAGTTTCCCGTTTTAGTAAGCAATCACCGCCATCCGCCGACAGTAACCTCGAGCTAACTGCTTTAAAACTACTCAAATAATGAAAATAAAAATAACAGAAAATAAGACTCACCTTAAGTTGCTCAGCCTCCATTATTTTGCTAAGCATTGTTTCTTTTTCCTGTCGTTTTGAAAGGAAAGGACTTGAGTTATTTCGTGATCACCGAGCTGAGCTTAAATTGCTGTGATAGCACCCGACTAAAAATTCACTTACCTTTTGAAAACTGTTCTGAAATTCCTCATTTTGCCTTTTCAAGGCATTTGTTTTCATCATGTACTGAAATAAGGGGGAATAACAATTTCAACGGATGGGTTACTTGCTAAAAAGACCGTTTTATAGTATACGTTGTACGCATGCAGATATTCAGTCTACAGCGGTTGCAAATGAGCCAAGACCAATGACGACATACCTTGTTCTTCAATTCTACAAGTTCAAACTCCAAGTTTCTCTGTCTCTCTTGGGCCTGACAAAATTAATATAATTTGTTTGTCATCGAAATTAATCACGTGAATAGAAACTGTTTCACATATTAAATTCCCGTCCTCTTCAATGACCACAAGTAATCAATTTCTCCCCGACATCTATCCACAATGAATTGCAATTGTTTGGTGGTAGAAGCCCATACCTTGGACCTGTTATCTTCTAGCCTTTCAACGAGTTCCTCCTTAGACAATGTTTCCTGCGAATTAACGAAATAAATCCATACGATTTCTGGAGAGTTTTTAGCTTGACACATACTATGTAAGTTTCTCCTTTCTATTAAACATTTAAACCAGTACTTCAGGTAAACCAATATGAAAGAACAAAAGCTAAATACACAAAGGCAGGTGAGAGACATGTTACCAATTCACCATCTTCATGTTCTTCTTCAGGGACAACTTGCAGAAAGGAAGCTTTTCTGTCTCCAGCATTGTCTTGTACACTTGTTTCGATGTCGCTCAAATCCTCTGTTTCACTCTGAATTCCAACATCTACCATTTCCACAGACGTTATTACTAGTCATAATAATATAAGACAACAGAGATTCAGTGCAAAACTACTGAACTGTATTCAGACCTTTCTTAAGAAGAATACGCTTATTGGTTAGCTATTAAACGTTCAAGGACATAATTATGTTAGGAAGAAAAGATTAGTTGGTCTACTGTTAGCCTTTCTGGATTCTCCTTTAGATGACTTTTACAATCACCTGTTTTCACTTTCCATAAAGGGTCTGAGAGCAATTTCAGTTTTATAAGGTGGAATATAAACACCCTCCACAGCTTTTTTTAAAGTTTCAATAACGTTTCACACTGCCCTGCTAAGTAGTTTACTGTAATAAGAAATGGCGGTCTCCAAATTCATCTTCATGATACATGCAACTCAAACCAAATTAAAGCGTATTTTTTTTCGCTGGTCCTTCATGTTACCAGGGTAACATCAAATGAAATTAAATGATAAATGAAAATGATACAGCATTTATATAGCGCATTTTCTAATGAGTATATATTCAAATGCACTTTACAACACTTTGTGGGGGACTTTGCCAGACTGCTGTATGGCGCAGTTCACAATCTTAAATCAAAATAACCAGTAGAATTCACAGGTGCCTCCAGAACGGAATGAGTGATTCACCATCACACCGGGGACTACGTCATTGTCACACCAAGATAATGAACAAACCTTGCTGAATGTTTCATGATACCATAAAGTTCTACTGTATATGATGAAGTGAAACAGTATCGTTGTACAAACAAAAGTACTAGTGAGCAGAGATGCTGAAATAAAGTCTAGTGAACCTTGAATCACTGCCGGTGGTGGTTGTGCTGTAGGAGTGTGAATCTTTTCAGAACTACTCTTCCCTCCCACTGGATCTTCAAATGGCTCCACAACAGCCTGAGACTTGTCTGCAGGAGACTTGGATTTCACAGTTTTTTCAGGGGTCCCTTTTAAGGACTTCTCCTTCTTGCTTTTAGAGCCTTTGCGGGAGAGAGACTTTCCAGCTGGCAGGCTATCACTGGTGTTATCTTTAGTGACTTCAACAGCGGGTGATGTCTGTGATGGTGTGGTAGATTTGTTAAGTGGAGTTGATGAACTGTCACTGTAGTCGGAGCCTGACCCTGCATCACTCTGCACGTGCAATGGGGACATTATGGTGTAAGTGTGGGATATTGAGAAAAGTCAGATACAATGCAAGTCCCAGTTGTTCAAAAGGTGGATAATGCTATCCAGCGGATAAATCACTATCCAGCGGATAAATCACTATCCAGCGGATAAGAGATAGCAAAACCAATTGCGTTATCCAGTGGATAGTGATTTATCCAGTGGGTAGCGCTATCCACCCTTCGAACAACTGGGGCCAGCTGTTTACAACCTCTAATTTCATTGGAAAAGGTTAAGAACGCAGCTCTATTGTTTTTAGGGTTAGGATTCATTGTTTTGTTGTTTCGTTGAATTCTTCTACTGTTTTCTGAGCCAATCGCATGGGCTGTTGTAATGGCTGCGTACTGACCCACAAAAGTGGCCTAGGTATAATATGCCACTCTCAGTGTCTAATTAGCAATTATTCCATAAGCCTGCATATTGGATATGAGGTGCTAAACAGCCAATGAGGCATGCAGCACTGAGTTGGCTACAACCGATCTCTTATCCAACAAGGCTGAATATTTATTGTTTTATTAAATTATCAAACTTTTGTTCATTTTCTTTTTCTTTCTTTTTTTTTTTCCCACCTAAAATGTGAAGCTAAAGCGACATTTGCCAGACTCATTTTCTATATATGGTCAAACATAGGTATCATGGCTGATAACTGAGATCCAAGATCCGGGGAGCAAATAAGAATGTTAGAAATGCACTCTCCAAGGTTAAGAATTCTATAATCATTATTAAACTAAATTTTCTTCCTCAGATATTGCATTTCTAGTGTTATGATTGGTTCACGCAATCTTGTTTATCAGCTCATATACCATACAACCTTACATGGAAACTGATTGCGCCAAGTAATGCCAAGCTGAAATTAATTAATTTAATTTAGCTTAGAGAACAATACTTGCAATAACATGACTTGCACCCAAGCCAAGAGAAAGTTTAAGCGAAGTCTTTTTGCTGTGTACATATTGAATTAAAATTAGAATGCTCTGAGCAAAAACCTGCTAAGTGACTTTTGAGTGCATCTCAAGTCATTTTGAAAGTGAAGAATGATCATCGCACCTCAATTTCATCTACAACAGCAGATCACATATGAATTATTTCATATATACTTCACATCAAGTCATTTTGCTAGATACTGGCAAAACTTTGCACAAAGAACGAAGCCAAGCCAAAGTTAAGACATGACCTATTCTAAGATAGAGGACGAAAATAACAAAACTGGGGGCAAGACATTGGAAATACTGGGAATTTTTAAAACTTTCTATCCATCCTATTACCCTAATTTTTGGCATTCCACGTGGGAATGTTCCCTGAAAAAATTTTTGTGCAGTTGATTCTGCAAAAATTGGCCATGATTTGCAAAAAATGTACAGTTAATAGTAAATTTAAATTGCTAGCCATTGCTCACCAAAGTTCTTCCCTTATTCATGAATCTGACAGCCTGTGCTGAAGACTTTAGAGAAAACGTGCGAGAAGATTCCACACCGTCAGAGCCTTCAGGTGAAAAAAGACTGTTTCGTTTGCTGCTTCCAGAATCAGCTGCTACGGAGTTCCGCTTGCTTGAATCTGACAACTCTGTTTTAAGCTCTTCACTCTTCCTTCTTGCCTGTGATGGGAAAATGTAGGCAATTATTGTATGCAATCAAAACACACCCAGCAAAAAAAAACATTCTTTGGAAAGCAGGACACAGTACATGGAGCTCTTTTTACAGCAAACCTTTCTGAAAGGACAGTATTATCATTAAACTTGGTTTTCAAGTAAGTAATGAACAAAGCTCTTTGCTCCATGGCCCACTTTTTCAAGATTCACCACACAACTCTTGACAATTTCTAATTTCATTTGATTGGTACAGGATACAGCAAGGACAGAGTTGATTGTTTCCATTGTCTGTTTATTTGAATCTATAAAATGTTTTCTGATCCAATTCTGAGAGCTATCGTTATATCCGACTATTGACCCCTTATTTTACAGGTCATGTACTATTAAAAGGGAGAGTTATAATTCAATAACAAATTTGTTGTTGAAGGAATGAATGTTGCATCCGTGAGCACTGTCAATGGTTTTAGTTGAGTTTAATCTTGAGCTGTAATAATTTTTTGAGACCTGCCTTACCAAATCTAGAGCCTTCTGCATTCTGTTTATTTCCACCTTGTGATCATCTTGAAGTTGGGTCAATTCTCTCTGATAGCTACCCACAAGTTCTTTAACTTGATCATCATAATGTTGTTTTAGTTCTAAAAAAAAAATGAAACAAAACAAAATAATAAAACAGATTAAACACAGGTACATTGGAGCATATATGAAAACATGTGCAAATTATGAAGTTAAACACTTGATCAAATTCTCTTACCTGATCTTAAGTCTGCTATATACTGTTGCTGATCACGGATTTGCTCCTCATACAAGTCTTTAGATTTCTGAAGCAGAGAAACAAATTCATTATCAAAACTCAAGCCTAAGGAAGTTCAGTTTCTGCATCATGTTTGGCTTTCAGATGAGCTGAAGAGCTGATGAACTGAAGAGATGCATGAGCTGTCATTAATTTTTCAGTCAATCGACATTTAGAAATTCATTTCTTGATTTCATTTCCTTTTTAAATATTTGTTAGCAATGATGTTGTTGGAATTTATCAATTGTTGCAAAATCTTCAAACATATCACCTTCATTAGGCATGAGTTGTCCTTGATACAACCTTTTCACAATTTTAAGCCTGATAACAGCCTTTTCTTAAAACAGACAATATTGTGAATTTCCGAGTTTTAACTGTAAAATTTAATGTACATGACCCAGAAACAGTGACCAACAGTTTGTGATTAGTTTCAATGCATTTTGAAAAATTCTGATAACCTACAGCCCATGACTATGTACACACCTGGTTCTCCTCTCTCATTTTCTTGTTTCGTTCAAAGTCTCTCTCTTGTTTGTCCTCCAGATGTGCCACACTCAATTCTAATTCAGCAATTGTCTTAAAAGCAAGTGATAGTCAAGAGAGATTTTCAATGGGCTTTTATCACGCAGCTGCCATGTCAGTTACAAACAACAGAACTCGCACCCCGAGCCTTGAGTTGATAAGTTTGAGAATGAGTTTTGGGGGGGGGGGACAAACCAAAAGTTTTCAGTCCCTTAGGATTCAAAATGACCACCTGTGATAAAGGTGGATTGAAAGTAATTTCTTTAGCCATTCCCAGCAGATGCAGAGACAATCAAATAAGCCAATCATAATGCAAAGAAAATACATAATGTAGCTGGTGCTAAGTGTGGGAAAATGCTAGCAAGCAAGTCGTAATTGTTTTTTACAACGTATTTAGTGCACATGATTTTTCAGCCAATCAGGAAGTGTTAGTATTAATGCAAAAACCACAGCGACTGCATAATATTATTACGTTATACATTCTGTTGAATTGAACCACTCTCTATCCAAGTGTCAACTGAAGAAGTAAATGTACCTACAGGCAATCAAATGGTTTCCTAACTACTTAGCTGAATAACACTTGCTAACAATCAAATGTGGCTGTACTCTACATTATCCAGTTGTTTCAAGTCAAATGTTGCAAAAAACAAAGACCACTTTTCTTGTTTGTAACGCCTGTAAATTCTTAATTAAAGCAGCGAGTAACATGAAATGATGAATTAATTTTATCAGTGATCCTAACAAGAGTTGAGCTGTGACCTTCCAATTACTAATTTGGAAGCTCTAACACTGACCTACCGAGACTCGTGACAATCAGGTCGATACAACAAGTTTTAGTGACAAAATAATAAATAAATGACCTGCATGCTGCTAGCACTGAAATGTCGAAACCGTGGCATCCTCGCAATTTATATACTAAGGAAGATGGCAAATTTTAAGCCAGTATTGTGAGTAACATGTTACAGCAGTAATTACCTTGTGAGCTTTTTGAAGGTCGTTTTCCTTTGCAGTCACTTCAGTTTTCAAGTCCTTTACAGTTTCTGAGGTCTTCTACAACATTAAAAATACAAGGCATCGTTGAGACCTGGCTAGTTGGCATCAACGTTCTACCAATAATTATGTCCTCACAGGTGTAATTAAAAACAGTTGTGAATTATTGAAACATGACACCAAGAAAAAAGGAAGGAAAACTGATAAGAAATTTCTGGCCATTTTAGATTTGCCTTTACACACACAGTCACACATGTACTGTATAACAAGGAAATACAAAAATGCACTAAAGTGTGCAAAACTTACTTTTGCACTTTCTGCTTGCACCTTAAGCCTGTGAAGGTTGTCAAAAAGGTTCATTGAGTGAGTATTCTGCAGTGCCATTGGCAAGTACTTCTGTCAATAAAATGTGTGGTTACCTCTCAATTTCTACTTGTTTCATTTCCACGGACTTGTACATTTGAGACATCTTTCCTTCACTGTCTTCAAGATCTGAGAGAATTTTGAAATAAATATTATTACAAATAGCATGGTTCTGAATAAATAGATCAGCATTAAACTATTTGTCTGAAGGCTGCAACTTTTAGAATTTGAATGTTAACTTTAACCAAGCATGACTATCAACACAAAAAATGACACATGAGCAGTAGAAGAGTTACTGCTAACAGTCTATAATTGTGAAAATTTAACCTGCTATTTTACGAAATTATAATGCTTAAATATTACAAAACTAAGTTTACTTAACACTGTACAAAATTAAATTTTCAATGATTAGCTAAATTGTTTTAGAGACACAGAATCAAATTATGAATTTCAAACTTGTTGCATTTACCATTTTGAACTCTGATCAGCTTCTCTGTGAGAGACAAAATATCATGTTGGGATTGTTGCAGAGCCTTCTCGAGCTTCTTTTTCCCCCTAAACAAATCAAGTAATAATAACAACAATATACAATTGATTAACAATGCTACTCATCTATTCCCAAGATTCTTAATTTAAATAAGAGCAGGGCTCGAGACTAACTTTTCAGCTTGCTAGCCCACTGGCTAGTGACAGGTTTGATCCACTAGCCAAAACAAATTTTTCACTAGCCAGACGCAGACATTCGTTACTATAAAGTGAACAAAAGATTCTCCCAGACTTGATTTCACACATGACTAATCATTAGCGGCAAGCAGTTCATTTGTCGTTCGTAGCTTTTTACTAAGGGAAAAAACAAACAAAAAAGTCAACCATTCTTTCGCAGTTTTAATTAGTAATTTAAAGTTCTTGTTTGGGCCAATAAATTATATATATGATATTTATTACAGCCGATGTTTTAAATTCTGCATGCTTTGACTCAATTTCGTTTTGTGAACTGGGCCTCCAGTGCTCACAAATTTTCACTTGCCAAAGTGGCTAGTGAAGCGCAAAAACCACCAGCCAAAATGGAATTTTTACTAGTCTGTGGCTAGTGGGCTACCGTTAGACTTGAGCCCTGAAGAGTCTGTGAGAATTGAGCTTATAACTTGACAATTTAGTCATGTAACAGACTTTGACTCCTTGCTTGGTAAATTTATACTATTTGTTTTTCTCTTCAAATGTGATACAAATGTGCAACAAGACAGGACGTGAATGATAGTACTCAAACCATGGATAAACAGGGCACATTTCAAGATGTATTATTGCTATTATAATGAACCTGCTACTAGCTATTAGTTTTACATGAAGATAACAAAGATAGGCAACATTTCCGAGGAAAAGAATGGAGGTTAAGACTAAATCAGGGACAATAATGTGACTTTGTAATCTGTTAACCAACAGGTACACCCAAGACTATCCAATACATGTAATTAAATAGCAGCAGGATATACAAGCTTAGCACCTACAATCTTTTAAACAATCAACCAAAAAATGACATTCAATCTCCTAGTAACAAAAGTTCATGTGTTCTTGCATGCGCTTTCACTTGTAAACACTCACAAACCTTTTTTTTATTAGCTTAAAATCATTTATCTTCCTGCTTGTTTAAGGCAAAATCACAAACAAACTTGTACTTTTGACAGTGGTTTAAGTGATTGCTTTCAAACTGAAGGAATAGAGAGAGGGGTAACACAAGGAAAGCAAAGATTTACATCACTCTTCACGCTTTGGTTTCATGACCACATATTCTTCACATACTGATCAAAGACAAGAGCTATCTTAATTAGCACAAACAAACAATGCTACAAAGTGATGCCTTTGAGATTAAGTTTAGGTCAAAATACCAACCCATCAACAGTCTGTCTTTCCAGTTTCAAGTAGATATGTTTTTCTCACCTAAATGGCTTAGTGAAGGAAAGTGAAACTCTACACTGAAAAAAGACTGGATCTGTCTGGTTTATAAATGACCTTCAGCTTTCAGAGGTTATGTTTAACTGAATTTCTTAAGCCTCCCTTGAAAATGCCTAGCAACTATTATCATAACAACAATGGCCCCTGAGACTCTCTTGGGAAGAACACAATGCCGTCTGTTAATGAACAATATAACAATAACTTTTACAATGTTTAGAGATAATGTGAATTATAATGGACTATTGATAACCATTCAAATCAGGCCTAGTATAAGGTAATTTAACAACATGAAGTTTAATTTACGTTTTAATGACTTTGCAAACTTCTGGTTCTCATTATCAGCAGATTACTTAACATAAAAAAGTTATTTTTACCTTCTCAACTAGTGCATGTTGAAAACAACTAAACATGATAAGACACTCCACAAGAAGTTTTCCAATGTCAACTGTTAAATAGCACATTTAAATACCATTTTGCAGTGTCTATGTTACATACTTCATTTTTTTTTCTGGTCAAAGGAATTAACATTATTCAGTATTATTATTCTCACTTGAAGGACGAAATCACTACGAATTTCCATGCATGTAATTTACCGTACTAAATTTTATAAAAAGCTGAGAGCAATTTACAAAAAGTCAGTCACCAATTGTAAAGTACAACATTATTGAACATGTCACTGAAGTTTGTCTTACTTTTTGGTTTCCTTAGGATTTGCTATTTCCAAAGCTTTGATAACATCTTTTGATACAGTAGCAAGCCTCTGTGTTGCTTTTTCAGCTTTGTCCAGGGCATCACTAAAAATCACATAAGCAAATCTTGTTAATTTGACATAACATAACAAACAGTAATAACTTAAGAACATTATTTATGACCCTTTTCCTCTCAAACATGGAAGACATGACTTGTTCTACAATGGAAGAGAACAGTTTTCGATGGGAGGGTCCCAAAATGTCATACATGTATATAATTGCCCTTATTGATGAAAAAAAAAAGCCAATTTCTGAACAAGGATCAACCATATAATCTCAAGCCCTTTCCAAATAAAAATAGCCTTAATATTAAACTTTTTTTCAAAATCAGTCATTTTTTCCTGACCCAAAGGGCATACACTCATCTAGTAATTTTACTTTATGCTAGTCTTAGAGTACAAAATCTGTATATCTCCCCTATCTATTTTAAAACATCAATAACAATAGTATCATCATCTTACCGGACTTTAACACCAACATCTTCAACATCAAATTCTGGTGGTTCTACTTCAAATTGCTCATCACTTCGCCCATTTTGTACAAAAAACTATTACAAAAAAGGTAGGGAACAGTAAATTTGGAGCATCTGACTCATACCTTGAAAATGCGTTCATGACTGAAACCTCACTACATCAGCACAAAGGAAAACCTTGCAATAAAAGTTGATGCTGTGAGATGCTTTAACAGGAAAGTGAGGTCTACATAGATGCCCACCAAAACACAACCTACATTAATTATTTTACTATAAGGGCAAAGATCTGGTTCCATAACCTGGTTTTGTCAACACTAAAAATACACTCCTCATACCCCCATTTTCCCCATATTTTTAATTCAACCACCACAGTAAGAAATTTCAATTTTTAATAAACAAAAAATAAAATTAATTATTTAGTTGTAGACAAAGCTTTGACCAGATTGTTATCGAGTTTTAACTACTAAATGTACAATTTTCAGTTGAGTGAGAGACGAAGGAAGTTTCTTGGTGACAAACTTTTGATCTTCAAATTACCACGCCCTCAAGGGCAACAGACTGCATTTCCAACCGTAACTTTACAGACTTTGATGACATTCAATGATAAAGCACACCAAAACTGTCACAAGTTTGAAGCACTTCTGCCTCAATGCAAAGCCTCAACACATTATTTCTTTCAGTTATGGGGTATTAAGTGAAAGTAGAATACACTTTAAAGTAAGGACAGGGTCAAAAATGGAATACGAGTTAAATTTCGTGCAGACGCTTTCAGTTTGTCCATCTATAAAAGTGGTGGCTTCTTTATCACTGAATGACATCAAAGCCTGAAAAGTTACCATTAGAAACAGAGCAAGATGCCCTTGACAACATGGCAGTTTGACATCACAACTTGTCACCAAACTTCCTTCATGCCTTACTCAAATGAAAATCAGTGTCAACACTGCAGCCATATTGATGAGGAGCAGTTGACATAAAATGTCAAAGTAGTCTTGATAAATAGTCTTGTTTTCTTACCTCTTGTAACTGGGCTAATAGCTGAAAATGAAACAAAATAATCACCAAATATTTGCAAAATATAGTACTTGCACTTAAAAATATCACATATGCTCTACCCTACACAGATGTTTTGCTTTCAGTGTCCCTACCCACCAGAAGAAATTAGATGCTGCAGAGATTATCATATTATGCTCTTTTTTTCCTTTTTTGTCCTCTAATCTGGTCATTGGTTAGAGAACTAATTGGTTTATTTGGTGATGGGCATCCCAGTGGATGTCCTCCTACTGCAGTCATTATTACTGCCAATCCTAGAATTGTAGTCTGAATAAATGAGAAAACCTACCCTTGCCCTACGCCCACAAAGATTTTCAAATCCAACAATGAATACTGCAACTTGCTGTTGATACTAAAAAGTAAACAATCCATGCTATCTTAATAAGCTGACAAGTTACATCACCACGCCCTCATCTTTACAATTAATGCAGCAAAGTTTCTAGTTTGCCATTGCAAAGAAAATATTGCATTTCATTGTTCAATGAACACGTTCCCCAGATTAAACAGGGGTGGGTGCTAATAACACACAAGAAATTTACCTATTAAAGCAATGCAATTGTGCGCATGAAATGTTCTAATCAAGTTTGAAATGACTTTAAACAAATGGGCAATAAAAATACAATTATAATTTCTGACAAATGGCAAATCCAAAATTAAATTGAGAGAAGCATGTGTTAATAAAATGATATGCTCGCAAGTAAAAATAGGCTGAAATGTAACAAATTAGTCGGATAATAATCAAACTAGGTAAGAAAATTATTTTACCTTTCTTTTAGCCACTGGATCTGATAGGATTACTAAAAGCTGAGTCTAGAAAAGAAATTTCAGGTCAAAATCTTTTAAATTGCGAGTAAGTAGTTACTTCAGCTTGTTTTCTTAACCCTGACATGTGTAAGCCCATTTTGTGGTTGTGTGCTCAGTGAATTGTCCTTGGTGTACAATTGTCCGTTGTCTGAGTCAAAGCAAGGCCACAGCTAGCTGATCTTGTTTTGACATGGACTTTATTCCTTTCAGTCTTGTCCTTTTAGTGATTTGCATTTACACAAGAAAAGAAGATAGTGTATGCTTAAGATGCCATGGCAGCCATGTTGGTGTCCCTTAACAAAGAAACAGGGGCCATGTTATTGGTGGTGTCCCATAGTAATCCTCTGGGAATTATTGTCATGCATTCTAAGAACTAGGGGCGCTTACCATTCAACCAAAAATTTCGAAATTTTCGAAACGGGGACTAATGGAACGGGAATTTCCAGGAAAAATTTTTCGAAGATTTGGGTATACCTCACGAGGTCAACTGTCCTCCGAGCTTATCATTTTCCACTCCCGTGCAGTCAACCGGAAAATTCTGTACCATTCACCCATGGAAATTTCCAGAAATTCACACCAGAATTTTGGGTCGAATGGTAAAGCCCTGGCAAAACTATCGAACAAAGTTGGTTCCAACATCCAACATTGTTGGATGTGAATGTTGAGATAGTGGCAAAACACTATCCAACATTGCTAGACGAAACAAGCTACCGGTGCAACTTGGCGCTGAATTTGAAAACATGGCGCAAACGCGCAAACGAAAAGCGCTTGTGGTATTTATGGTACTCGAGGTGTTAGAGGCTTCCAATGACCGTGTCAAACTAGGGAATACTAGGGAATGGCTACAAGAACGAGCCGAAAAGGGTATCTTCCAAACCGTTACACAATTATCTCAACATAATACGCCTGCATTTAAGGAGATGATGCCAATGAGCCCGCCATCTTTGTTTAGCAAATAACGCGAGAAGCCTAGGCTTCAAAATAAGATAGCGATTCGTGATTGGCTAGCAGGGCGAACGTGACCCCCTTCAGGGTACAACTTTGTTGGAAGAGCGGCAAAACACTCCAACATTTTTTCGTTGAGCAGAATTGTTGGGCGAAATGTTTGATCAAAAGCAAAGTCAATCCAACATTTAATCGAGCAAAAATTGTTGGACGAACGTCATCCAACATGGGCGGCCAAACGGTCGAACAATGTTGGATCGAGCAAAGTTCGAACACTGAATCCAACTTTGTTCGATAGTTTGGCCAGGGCTTAAGCGCCCTAGGTTTGTGCCAAAACAACTTACATGGAGGCCAGGCCCTAGTTGTTCAAAGGACAGATAGTGCTATACACTGGATAACTCACTATCCACTGGTTAACTCGATTGGTTTTGCTAGCATTTATCCACTAGATAGTGATTTATCCGGTGGATAGCATTATCCACCTTTTCAGGAGAAGAAGACCCCCAGGTAATAAGAAGCGAGACAACTTTTCCTTTGATTTACATGCAGAAATATTTATCACGATTCGGGTTCTTCTTTAGCAGCTGAATGTCTGGCCACCGCCATGTTTATTTATAATTATTAAGCTTATTACACGTAATTATTAAGCTTAACTTTTTTTGGTCTTTGGTATAAATCGGACCTTCCGAGTGGAGGTACCTAGTGATGTTCCCTGCGGTAGGAAATTTTTTTGTCTCTCAGCTAGGAAGACACAATCGCTGGAAGGATAAGGCCAATATATGTACAACCTTTTCCATGGCGCTAGGATCATATAATTATCTGCCTTCAAGGGTCAAACTGCCCGTAAATTTAATTGTAGTCGAAAACTGTGAGATTACTCTGTCATCTTGACCTTTCAGGTCTCCAAGTTAATCTTCTATTTTTCCTCAATTCTTGTATGCAACCAATTGCAAGCAAGACTTCACTGAGCATCAGGACAGAACGATGCGAAACTTGACGCCGACATTTTCAAAAGGTGACAGATGTGACGTGTTGAACTGCATCAGTGTCATCGTGCTTAAAATCCGCCACAAAAAAATTGTAGCAATAAAACATGACCACCATACCGGCATCTGTCAGACGACAAGAAAACGCGGTTTACGGCACAAAAGACCGAGCCACGAAAACAACTCCGGACAAAAGGGACCTTAATGATCAGCTCCCAAGAGGCTGAATTTCTGCGTTACAATTAAGCTTATAACTGGTAGAAATTAGAGGTGAGTTCTCTGCAAGGAGGGATGAACAATCAAACCATGATTATGATCAATACTTTAGTTAACGAAAATCAGCCATTCTCACCATGTCGTCCACAAATTCCAAAGTCGCTTGTTCTCGGATAAATTCCTCGGCGATTCGTTCCACCTCCTTGTCGTCAAGTTGATGTCCGGACAATTTTTCGCTGAGTTCGTACGCATCTATGGTCTAAGAAAGAGGTCAACGAATGAGATGAAAAAGCCAAAAAAAATAACAAAATTAAGATGGGAAAAGGCATTCCAGCCGTCCTTTTTTACCCTCGTTACGCGTTCGTGTATTCGAGTCAATTCTTCCTGGGTTTCGACAACTTGCCGCACCGCTTTCTTTCTCGCGTTGTCTTTGAGGATTGCAAGCGCAGGGGCATCGCCTCTGTGAGAAAATTCATCCACTTCCAACATTTTTGTGTTCTTTAAAGAAACTAGCCCATGACTTTAGCACAAATTTGGTCCACTCGTAAGTCAACGTTGTAGAAATATCGAGCTAAAATATGCAGATAATTATTATTGGGTTGCTATATACACTGTTTGTATCGATCACAGAGCGACACTCTCTTCCTCTACAGGGAGGGGTGCGTGGGCATCGCCAACAATCCGTTGGTGGAATCCACATACCGCTGGGGCTACAGGATACTCAGATAACTTTGTATGGGAATTTAGGCAGCTTGTTTATATGTTAGACTTTGTCAAAGTCCTTTAAATTTTTTTCCCGCTAAGTGACGGCTGGTTGTGTCAATTTTAAGTCAAATTTGGTAAATTCAAAGTCGCCCTCTCGCGACTTCGTCGCTCGTTCGGTCGCTGCGCGACCTCACTTCAAGCTCTATTCGCTCGCTTTATAATTATTAGTAATTTCACAATCGAAGAGTTTCGAGAGGGCGACTTGGAGCAAGTTTATTTATATATTTGTTCAAAATAAACGTAAACTTGCATCGGTTGTTGTGTTTTTGGCACTCTTATGGCTATGAATGGCTCTATTTATCTTGGAAGACCCATCATTCGTCATATACAATCATTATCGTAGAGGGCCTTGAAGGGAGAGCGAGATGGTAAAGTTTTGAGAACACTTGCCTCCCACCAACGTGACCCGGGCTCAGACCCCGGATAACGCCATATGTGGGTTGCACGAGTTTGTTGATAGGTTGTCTTTTCTGCTCTGGTAGGTTTTTACTCGTGCCAAGCCTAAGGCCGCGCACGGGTCTGAACAAGTTGGTGCCGGTGTCCTAGCGAATTTAGACCCCCCGGTACAAATTCGCTTGCGGATCTTGACCGGGGGATCCAAATCCGCGGGGGGTCCAAATCCGCTGTGAGACCGGCGCTTTTGCTCAAGCGCTAAAAAGAAACTTTCGGAGTTTTTTTGCTTTTTTTGCCGGGATTTACCGGTCTTTTAACGGCGCGTTGGCCCCGGTGGGCGGTAGATTTAACAAAATGCCATTGAAACCGGGACCTTGGAGCGGTGATTTAACAGCACGCGATCACCTAAAGCGGGGGCGACAGCGGGGACTTAACATGGAGGACTAAACAGCAAAGCCTTCAATCTGTTGAAACAATCTAATACGGTAAATCTGTCATCTCAGGACTGGAATGACTGAAATTCACCTCTGTTTTCATATGTGTGTAGATAAAGATCATAGTAACCAAGATAGTAAATACCTATTCTCTGCAAACTATAGGTTATTGCATGGAGGTAGCTTTGGTGTCAAGTCAGCTTTCGTTAAGAACAACACCAATTCATACACATTTTGTTAGGGAAGGTTGCCTACCCACTTTGTTTTAATAGGTTTTTAATAACAGATTTAATCGTAATGGCAATATTTTTGAAGGAGTGTATTTTAACAGATTGAATCGTAATGGAAATATTTTTGAAGGAGTGTATTCACATTTAGAGGGAAAGTTGCCTACCCACTTTGTTAAAGTTGTAACAGAAACATAATGAGAATATTTTTGATGGAGAAGGTACAGTCGAACCTCTCCTTACGGACACCTCTCTAATACGGACACCTCTCTATAACGGACATTCCCCTTTGTCCCGAAAAAATTCTCACTCATTTTCTAAAACAAAAAAAACTCTATAATATGGACCCTCTCTAATACGGACAACGGACACTAAATCTCGCCCCCAGAGAGCGAAGTCATATAAACTTAACCTATTTATTACGGACACTCTGGTGATCCGGTGTTGACATATAGTTTTGTGCAAGAGTTTGTGATTACGCAAGCATCAACGTTTTGTTTTATTCACTGATCTTCAACTGGAGTTTTGAAAATTGTACTTTTATAAGTACCTTTTTAGGTGAAGCATTGCGTTATACGTAGTTCCTTTGGTTTCAAATAACTGATTCGTATAAAGTATGTACTTTACGGACAGCTGGATTCTCTGTTAGGTCTAAACATTCTTCATTCTCAATCGACTAAACTGCATTTTTAATACCGGAATTGACTCAACGAAAGGAAAACAAAACGAACCGAAATGTGGACGTTCTACATCTCCATAGCGATTTTACATGTTGCTGTTCTTTCACAACAACCTTTTTGAACAGATGCTTATGGGAATAAAACAGCTAAAAAAGAAACAGTTGCAACCAACCAATGTCCGGGAGAGTCCCTGAAGGCACCAAACATTTTCTAACTTTTAACACTAGTTCATTAGGAGCTATTGCTCTTTTTGAATAACTTGTTAGTTCTTTTGTCCATCACCTGTCCAACCAGACACGTTAATGTCATTGTCTACGCGAGATTATTGTCCTCGTTTGTTCGCGCGGAATTCAAACAATAAAACAAAACAAATATGTCCGAAAAAGCGACAACGTTTTAAAGTTTTACCGGAAAATGCGTGGTTCCTCTGCATTTGTCATGCTTAGCAAATGCGCATGCGCCAACTCCGTGTATTACAAATTAGTACCAAAAAATACCCTTACCATATGGAAGACATGACAACTATAGTCGCAAATATATATCGCTCCAAATCATAGTATAAAGCAGAAGGAGTTGAGCTGCGAGTAAGTAAGGGATCTGTCACATATGGTCTAGGGGCCGACATTTCTCTCCCTCACTGCCTATCGGGGATAGGTATCCGAAAGTGGCAAGTATAAGCGATCCGCGGGCCGAAATCTCGGGGAGACTCGTCATGGTACACCGCTCAGGCTTAAATGTCCAGAGGTACCGCTACCGCTTCCGCATATTTTTCTTTAGGTATTTAGTAAACGCATGCGCAACTGCCCTTGTGTATCAATATGCCACGTGGCAGTAAATTAAAAAAATTCCATTCCGTGATAGATCTATTGTTGAAAAGAAGAAAGAGCAGAAGAATAAGTCGTAGTGAGGGTCTCTCCGTTGGGAGGACCACAAGTAGTTAATATTCCAGTTAGCAGTGATAGTTTTTGGCAACATAACAAGTTCGCATTTTGTTTCTGTTCGTTCGTTCGGCGTATCATTGTGGAACCCCGTTAGTTGGTTGATGACAAAGAATTAGCTATCGCAGTTCTTTGTTTCCTGCTGAAGAGGTACGAATTGAACCAATTAACAGCCATGACCGCTGCAAGTTTAGACAATAAAAGGTTGTGATGTACGGCGTCGAACGCTTTCGACAAGAGCTGAAATCTAGTCGCGGATTAAGAAACTCCAATCCCAAAGAAAAAGTACGCAGATCTCCCTCATCAGCTGGTTCGTTTGTTGCCATGTTTAGTTTAACTTTTTTGCGGAAGTTCTCCCCGGTTTTATATAAATACAAACTGCTGAAGTCACTCGAGGGATTTTTTTTCCGCGAGGCATTTGTTTGCTGACGTCATCAGTGTGCATCATTGGGAATTTACTTGCTATGTTATAATTATTGTCGTTTGAGCTGCAATGTTAGGGACTTTAGGGACCTTAGCATCTACTACGGCGACGTCCACGGAAACGTCAGTTAAAACTGCTAGTTTACGGTTTCCAAATATTTTCGTGATTAATCCAGTTTGCTCAACTGATACAAACTATCCGAACTATCTAGTAACTGAATTGGAATGAACGGTGTTCAAACTAAGAAAGACCAAAGTGCTCTGTGAGCAACTCGAGAATTGAACACGTAAATTAAATTATTTTCACTTGGATTATCTCTATAAGTTTTGGTATGCTGACTATTCATATAACTGTCGCACTCATATGTTTGCCCGTGTTAAACATACATTTGATCGTACCAAAATTCTTGGACCTACAATGCTGGGAGTTGTTGCGCCAGTCTGCAAGCAGCCTTATGTAAGCAGGAAATAGGACTAATTTTGAGGTGTCAAGCATCGTAATCTTATTCTCGAATAAGGCCAATTCACAGACGCATGCAAATCGAGGCCTAAGCACAATATCGGGATATTCTTTGAGATACTTAGAAAATCTCATGATATTTAGAAAAAAAAAAACGTGATGTTTAAAATTTTGTCGAGGAAAATTTATTTCAATCTTGTTTTTTTCCTAGGGAAATTGAGAAAGACAGCTAAGGTGCTTCCGATTGAGAAATCTGGATTTAGATCTTCAAATCCGGATCTTTTGGATTTCCATTTCTACACAAAATCCGAAAACGGATTTCGCCGAAGATTTCATTAATTGAATCTTTCCCCGACATGGATTTCAATTAACAAAATCCATCGCGAAATCCGTGTTCGGTTGAAAATCCAAAGATCTGGGCCTAGTTGTTCGAAGCAGGGTCAGTGCTATAGTAGGATTTAATCGGACTCAACCCAGGGTTAGCGCTAACCCGGCTTCGAACAACTCGGCCCGGATTCTAAGATGTAAATCCGGATTTCCCAATCGAAAGCACGCACCCCGGTCAATGCTAATTAGGGCATATGGGCAATACACCCCATATCAATAAGTCTAAGGCCGACTTTTTATGTAAAGTTGTTTACAGTTTTGTTGTATGCTGTTCAAGAACACCATTTTCTGACATTCTGAAATTTGTGTTCCCCTTTTTATAGATGCCAGGGTACTTTTTGAGGTAATTACTGTAATAGTTATGAAAGTAAAGTCAGATTTTTCTGAGATATTTAGAACTTTTTTCAAGATAATTCGAATAAAATTTCAAGATATTCAGAAAAAACCCAAGAATTTCCGGAAGAATATTTAGGCGATTTTACGTGATACAGTCGAACCTCTCCTTACGGACACCTCTCTATAACGGAGATTCCCCTTTGTCCCGAAAAAATTCTCACTCATTTTCTAAAAAAAAAAACTCTATAATATGGACCCTCTATAATACGGACAACAGACACTAAATCTCGCCCCGAGAGCGAGGTCATATAAACTTAACCTATTTATTACGGACACTCTGGTGAATACAGGACATAAAGATTATCAGGACTCGCATCTTCATTTGAATGAAACCGCAGGCCTTTTCGCACCAATTAATTTACTTCCACTTGACGTGCCCTGGTCCATAGGGGCAATTGCGCGTGCGCACACTAAATACCTAAAGAAATAGAACCAGCAGAGGTATCCCTGGACATCCAAGGCTGAGCGTTGTTCTCATACCAGTTCCGGCCACTTTCGGATACCTATCACCGATAGGCAGTGAGGGAGAGAAATGTCGGCCCCTAGACCATGTGTGACAGATCCCTTTCGCACTCGCAGCTCAGTTCCGCTCCACTTATACAATTTCTTCTTTAGCGGGCATTGTTCTTCCACTGAATTGTAGAAAAATGGTTTGAGAATTAAAACTATTACTTATATTATTCTTACAGTAGGCGGCGTTTGCGTGTAGAAAGAAAATTAAAGAACTTCCAGCTAAAGCGCTCTTCGCCAAATTAATTGTCAATCAATATTGCACGAGTGAGGCTAGTGACTTTGGCCAGGAGCCCATTTGCCTCTTGTTCCCCGAACACTCCGGGCGGTTTTCTCCTCTCCTCAAAACCCAACATTTTCAAATTCTAATTCGATCAGGAAAGTGCCCCTAAGTACTTGGAGACACTTAAGAGGGTACAAGTTGATCAGTTATCGAAACTGTCAAGTGTCACCATCTCTAAGTAAAGTTGATTATCATTCTTCTTATTAAAGATCCTGGTAGGTAGGTTATGTATGGGGACATATTGTACCGATCTATATATCTCTCTTATGCTTGTCTTACTTGAGATGCTTTGATTTCTTTGCGTACTTGAGATTCTCGACGTACTCGAGGTGCTTGAATAACTTTTAGTCCTTTGCTTACTTGAGGATCTTTGCGTACTTGAGGATCTCGACCTACTTGAGGTGCTTGACTTACTTTTTAGTGCTTTGCTTACTTGAGGATCTTTGCGTACTTGAGGTTCTCGACGTACTTGAGGTGCTTCACGTACTCGAGGTGCTTGACTTACTTTTAGTGCTTTGCTTACTTGAGGATCTTTGCGTACTTGAGGATCTTTGCCTAGTTGAGGTTCTCGACGTAGTTGAGGTGCTGGACTTACTTTCAGTGCTTTGCGTACTCGAGTACGTCGAGAACCTCAAGTACGCAAAGATCCTGAAGTACGCAAAGATCCTCAAGTAAGCAAAGCACTAAAAGTAAGTCAAGCACGTCGAGAAAGCAAAGATCCTCAAGTAAGCAGAGCAGCAAAAGTAAGTAGAGCACCTCGAGAAAGGAAAGCATCTGAAGTAAGATAAGCATACGAAAGATATATAGATCGGTACAATATATGTCCCCATACATAACGTACCTACCAAGATCCTTGACGATCTGTTGAGGATCTTCGAAGATCTTGGCAAGAATTGTGAAGATCCTTCGGATCTTGGAAATAATTGGTTAAGAACACAAGTGATATCTTTATAAAAATCCTCAAAGATCTTCATGAAGATCTTTAAAGAGTTTTAAAATGTCCTTAAAAGATTTCCACCAAGGGCCACAGGCTAGCTTCTCACAGGCCAGCTTCTCGGATGCTTGCAGGTTAACTTTTCCATTGCCCAGGCTAATTTTCATTATCCTCTTAAGAAAGGCTACACTGAATTATTTACTGAAGAGAAATTTGGAAAACAACTTGAAAGAAACAGGCTTTTGACCAATATTTGTTACGGAACTTTTCTTGTCAACAGCATCAGGAAGTAATCTTAGGTGAAATGTAGGGTGTGTCAAGAGTATGTAGTCAAGTGTAGACTGCGAGCAGTTGAGCAGTCTCTTTCTACTCCTACACTAAGGGAGCATGTTATGCAAGCAGCGCGAGAAGCCTGGATGCCACGCGAGCTGGTAGCTCGACTGTAGCGTTGCAGTTTGGCATTCTGTGGCAGATATGTCTTCTCACCTTGTGACCAATGATGAGCGTTTTTCTTTCTACCAATGAAAATGCGTTGTGATCGTGCCTTCATTGATCACTGTACCAAGGAAAGGGATGTAGCCTAAAATCAGGTTGGGGACTTTATGACGAATACATAAATGAGAACAATGACTGATCTACAGTCTGCTACAAAACTCCTTGAGACAGCACACAAGACACAGATTTGGTACTTTCGGCTGCTCTTCCTTCTCTCTCAATGTTGTTTCTCGCAACTTCCTTCACGAATCCTGTCAAACAACATTGTGGGAGGACAGGGGAGCCAGATGTGTCTCAATCTTTTTGTCGCAGACTGTAGCTTGTAGGGTAATATGTACCTCAAAAATTTCCGATTCTTCCAGTCACTTCGCCAGACTATAGTGATGTAGTTAACAGACAGTATACTTCTATCTCGTGTTCGATGCACCGATATTTGAGCTTTTTTGTTGGTCTTTTTTTTGAAGTGTGAAGTAAGACACACTTCAACCTGATTCTGGAGTCATCGTTCTATTTTATGTATTCGTCATAAAGTGTCCAACTTGGTTTTGGCGGATCCATTTTAGTCAAAACCGAATCTTCAGGCGCATTACAATAACGTTCCAAGTTCCATATTTGTAAGCAAAGACCATAATTTTATTTCTACCTATTGCAAGTACACAGGTAAGAACAAATCAGAAACATCACAAAGGGCAGTTATAAACGATAACTGACTTGTCATCAGAGACGGACACAATTTTGGAACCCGTTGCATTGTACTTCACTCCCCAAACCTGCATAATGCAAAGCAAAAAGAACAGTGCGGAGTTGTTTGAAGCAGTTTACCGCTAAACCAGTTTAAATACCATGAAAACCAACAGGTTTTAGTGTCGCTCTTAACGCGGGATTTCGCTAAGCGTTCTTTGAATTCTTTGAACAACTTGTCCCAGAACGAGACAACTCTACAGTCAAAATGAAGGAAGAGTTAGCAAGGCAAGGTCTAAGCCTTCAACACTCACAGGGGGAGGGGGGCTCACATATGAAAGGGGCGGGGATGCTCGCCGGAAATTTTGAATTAAACCCCTTAAGGAGGACAATCTGGGCATGGCCCAGGCTTTTTTTGACCCCTAAAAGAGACCATTTTTAACCTGTGCCTTTCATTGCCACCTAGATTTTGTTTATATATATTAAATAAATTAATAAATATATGTATATTTAATAAATAAATAAATATATATTTATTAAAAACTGAATACGGATATCAGATTTCCAGCACTTTCATTGGCTCGCCGGACACAGGCTATCAGTTCATATACCTGCTGTACCTAATATGGTCAAGGAACGCGCCAGCAACAAAGCGAGCAGATAACATTTTTGCAGCTCTGAGTTTTTAAGAAAACAATTATTTTTTAATAAAACAATATATTATTCTACTCGGGCTTGCTGGATATAAAATGATTATAACCAACTCAGCGCTACGTGCCTCATTGGTTATCTATCACTTCATATCCAGCGTACCCTCATAGAATAATTCTTAAATATGATGGGGTTTTGCCCAGAACACCCTAAGTGAGACCAAAATCTGAAATTTACACCTTTCATATGCGAGTCCCCTCCCCCCCCCTCTCCCTTCCCTGGGTCAATACTATCAGTAGTTTTGAAGAATTTTACACCGAAATGCAGAAAAAGCAATCACTATTTATAACACCGAAGCAAAAGAATCCTTCCATTTCACTAAGTTTTTGGGTTAGCAAAAGCACTGTAAGCAAGGAATGAACCATCACTAATTACCTGGTCATTGTGTTGATAAAACGTTTGTACACACTGTCTTGAACCTGCATCCCAGACCTTTACGGTTTTGTCGCTGGAACTTAAGCAGAAAGGAAACAATATGCCCCTCATTTTTTGCATTTAAGGATCTGAATTGAAGAAAAATGCACAGATAGACAATCACAAATATACCTTGAAACAAAGTGCGTGTTATCTGGACAAAATGTGACACTAAGAACCCAGGAGCCATGACCAGAGAGAGTTCCTGCTAAGTTGGCATGCTGTCTGTTTAACAACAAGAACAAACAAACAAACAAACAAACAAACAATAGCAAGAAACAAATCCTGTCATTCAATCCAAACAATACCACAATTCATTACAAAATATATGGTACGAATTGGTTTGATAAAAGCAGACATTTTGAGCATTATCATAATTAGCACTTAAGGGAGCTAAAAGAATAAACTGAAGAAAATTATAGCTAAGGAAACAAAGGAAAACTTGTCAGGTTCCTTCACCGAGGTAAGCCCAGAGTTTGTCAACCACAATGGTAGCTTCGTAAAGAATGGTACACGTCGTATATCTTGATGTGGTTATCGTCAGAAGCTGTAACAAGCAGCTGTGAATCAGGTGAAAACGTGAGTGATCTGATAGGCATGGCATGACCTGCAGGGCATAAATGAGAATACATAGATTTTAACTAATCATTCTTTGGAAATAACATTCTTTCAGTGATTATTACATGGGCTAAAAATGAGTTGTCCCTCGGTTATAGCCTTGCCAACCAGGTAAATATGTAACACTTTGTGTGAATAAGGATGTTACAGTCAAACCAGGTCAAGCACACCCCCAAGATTCTATTGATAACTGCAATATTTGAAATTTAAATGCACAAATAGTTTTGTAACATGACTGTTGTGAGAAATACGGGATTGTGTTACAAGCAACTGATGGCAACTTCAGCACTAATAATAAATTAAATATCGCCAATTCGAAACACTGAATTAAATTTCTGTTATGAATGTCGAGTTTCAGTTTTATTTACAGCATTTAAAGTCTCGAATCAGCGATATTTCACTTTCTAAAGCTGCTCAACTTGTCCACAACCACTTGTAACCTAACACTGCCTTCAGGGCTCAAAGTTAACGACCAACTGGTCGCATATGCGACTAGAGTTTTGGCTGTGCGCCTAAAAAAATCATGTGTGGTCGCACCACCGCGCCTTAAAAGCCAAAATACAGTGCGACTAAATATAAATTTAACATAAATATAACACAACCAAGCACCAAATAATAAAGTTGTGAAATATCCTGATTCTTTTATTTGTTTTCATTGTGTTCAATACTGCCGGAATAGGCCAACGAAGCCTGAGTCGCCACTCTTTTTGGAGCGGTAATTAAGTGTTCTTTTGGAGTAGGTGCTCCAAGTATTTGAAGCTGTGCGCCTAAAATTTTTAACTCTGCGCTTAAAATTTCGGCAATGCGCCTAAAAATTTACACCTGGTCGCACAAGTGCTCCCAGGGCCAGTACTAAACTTTGAGCCCTGGCCTTGCTCACAAGGGTCATGTTCTGAAACGATTAATGGATTCAATTTTCAAATAATCGATTCATTAATGGAATCTATGAGGGTACGCTTGACCTGGTTCGACTGTAATACTCCACAACAGTTGTCTGAGTCTTCTATGGTCAAGTGACTGATTAAAACAACAATCAAGATCAGGAAATAGAAGATTGAAAGGGACTCTGCTTGCAGGGTAATATTGTCATACATTTCCAGTACCACTTTGTTTTAACCATGAAGTATTCTGAAATAAAATAAAACACTATTTTCATGTCACTTCGTGATGTTTATCAAACTAAGAGTTCATCTCACTTCTTGCAATCCTGGATGTACCTAGTTGATCAACCGGCATTGAACCTTCTTGAAAAATCACATTTTCTTACCCTCTAGTGTATGCAGTAATTTTCCTGTTGCAAGGTCGAAGATGTTTATAATTCCATCAATGGCACCACATGCTATGTAATGACCATCTGGACTCTGAAATCAAACACACCTCAACACTCAGTGAACCTTGTTGAATACTTAAAACATGATAGTAAATGAGATGGTGAGTTTGAAGCCAAGTTAATGATTTATCAGTGAGTGGCACAGGGACAGGGATACCAAGAAGAAATCTGAGATCTCCAAACAAAACGTGTTTGAGAAACACTTGGAGTGAACTGTCATGTTGTATGCCTAAAATTAGGGCAAAGGGGTGAAAAAGAAGTACGTTCATCCTCTTGTGCAGTTTATGTTCACTACTTTCTTCATAAAACTTGGGATAGGTAATTTCATAACTTACGTGCTGTTTATTGTGCAAAATTTCACAAATAAAAAAAGACCTTCAATTTAGAATTTGAAATATGTCAGGTAGTTCAAAACGAGGTGAAATAAGTGGACTATATAGGACTTACATAAGCTATACTCATGGTGAATTTTCCTCTTGTTTCCAAAGCACTTTCTTTCTTTCCACTTTCCACTCCTATTAAGTTGATTTTTCCTGAATGGCTACCAGTAGCAATGAATCTTGAATCTGGTGAAAATGCCACTGTCCATGTATCCACTGTACAGATCAGTAAATGTCACGTAGTAAACAAAAAAGATTATATATCAGTGCATGATTTCATTGCGTCTTAGTAACCACTTGCCATTAAAAAATAGATGGGTGAGTTTCTGTTTGGAAACTGTGGTGCTGCACAAGTGAACCAAACACTAAAAACTTCATATTGACTAGTTGTTGATACACTTAGGGTCTCTTGGATTTTTCTTTAGACTTGATCATAATGAATTTGTGAATCTACTAATAATTTTGGGGACACTGGAAATCAAATTAAATCAACAGAAATCAAATCAAATGTGGGGTACTTAGAGAAAAACCTATTGGAGCAGACTGGAGAGCCAACAAACTCAACCCAAGGCTGAGTCTGAGAACCAAACCCAGCCACGGTGGTGGAAGGCAAGTGATCTGATCACTATGCTAACCCTACTCTCCCTGATTAAACCTGTCAACAATAGATGAGCTTGGGAGCTGGTGCCCTAAGCTTGGTGAACTGTGAAGTGAGCTGTCAGGGGGGAAGAGGTATCCATAACAACCCTGTGAGCAGCCACCACCAAAGGCACTGTCACACTGAAACAATCAGTGGAATACTTAGCTTACCAACCCAGTGCTTAGTACTAAAAATCAGGAGGGGTTTGGAGAGAAGAAAAGCTCTGAATACACAAAGCAAAATGACCGTGCTATGGCCAGCAAGCAAGCAAATACGATGCAACCACAAGGAACTCCCTGCGAAACTCAGGGCCACCCCTTAGCCAGTCTGAGGGGTGACCACTGACCAGCACTGTCTTGATTTTAACCTCACCTAAATTTCATTTAGCCACATTTAAGCAAGAATTAACATGATAAAATTGAGACCTCCACTGCCTGAATCTGCTAGCAGTAAAATAAAAATGTTTCATTAAGCAGCATTGTGTGCTATAACAAGGCAAGTCTTGGGCAGGATTTTACAGACAAAATCATCAACAATTTGACGTTAATTTTTGTACCTGGCCCACAGTCAATGGCTTTCAGTTGCTTTCCTGTTTCTAAATCCCATATTCTGATGTGACTATCCAGTGAGCTTGAAGCTGCAACTATGTTTTGTATGGTCAAGGAATTAACATTTTAATAATTATTGTAACTGACTGTGTATCGTCCACCTTTTTGTTGACAGCTTACATACCCTAAACACCCTAATAAAAGAAGCTGTGAATTTCTGTTCAGGATCTGTTGTGAGGATAGGTACACAGCATGCAAGATCCAGCCCAGTACAGTGCTTGAAGGTGACCATGGCAACTTGGTCCAAGCCTCCCACCCATGCACCCATCGCACCTAAAGACTTAGTGAAAAACCTGTCATGGGTATCTCCATCCAATATTTACTGTACAGGGAGAGAGGGCAGGGTGCCAGACAAGGAAAAGGCTAAGACAGATGAAATGCAAGCAACAACCAGGGACAAAATTAGTTGAGACACTGCCCGAAAAGAAACCTCCTTCAACACGTGAATTATCCCATCCCTACCGCTAACATTGCATCCCCCTCCCCCCATTTCAATGTTGCAATCACTTGACCGTGTCCACAAAGTGTGCTTCAACACTGAAAAAGGGGGAGGCAGGCCACTATGAACGAAAAAGGTGTTTTTTTTTTCAACTAGGAAAGGAGACCCCCTGGAGAAAAACTATTTGTTTCGCTCAAATGTCTCAACACGTTTGTCCCTGATTGAAGCTAGCAATGGCCGACAAAGCAGATTTCCTTGTAGTTTCAAGGGGTGCCCCTGCATAAGGTTTTGCAAGTGAGCCATCACCACTGACTAGCCCTGTGGCTCCGCTTTGATGTTGGCTTAATGTAATTTAGCCACAATTCACACGAATTTAGTGGAGCTTAGAGATACAACACACAAAAGAACAGTTCTGCATAAAAGATACTTGTTCCTGTTAAGTTAATGTCTACTGACACCACTCCAAGCTGATGTCCTTCAAAGTTAAATCTAGGTTCCAGTTTCTCTTCATTCCTGTAAGTTAACAACCAATCTAGTCTTAAGCATACACGTATATCTGAATGCAGTGCTTGAAATAGATTGGTGTTACACTGGAAAGGTAACAAGATGACGATAAACACTATTCACGTCAATTCCTTTAGGTTATGACCAGGAGTAACTTGGAGAAATAACATGACAACCCAGGCTGTTTGCAAATTATGTACCCAACAACTAGCAAATTCTTGAACATGTTAGGAGTGGTGGCCAAATGGATGCAACAACTCTCAGCAATGTTGGAACTTGCATTTACATTACAATGGTTTGTAGCATGATGCACAGTTGATGTATTGCTATGTCCATGGAGACCATGTGTAATGCCCATGCTTGCTTGGCCCCAACATTATTGGGAGAGCTGTGCAACCCGATCCAACATTGTTGCACTACGCTTTGGCAATCATGGAACAAATGAACCGTTGGGAGTTGTGGGATCAAAAGTTTGGCCAGTTTCAAACTTTGCCCAGTAACTCCCAACAATGTGCAACAACACCCAACACTGTGCAAACCGATGCAACAATGGAGTATCCAACAACTTATTGGCCAACAATGCTGCATCCATTTGCACACAGCTTTAATTGAGCTAACCCAAATTTAGCACTAAGCCTGTTTTGAATAACTTGGCTCAGAGATTTAACATTTGATAATGTCAGAGTTTGCAAAATGATTGCAGTGTTTATTCTTGCTACTTTTTAATCCCAAGTGATTCATTCTTACAACAAAATTAGGTTCTTAAGTCTGTAAACATGTTTCACAGTGGCTCTAAGTTATGTTGAATGCAGTACTATTCATATACTCTGTTGTAATAGCAATTCACAATATAACAACTACCAGTCGGAGCTAAAGTAGTGCTAGGTTGTCTTCAAAGAAATGCTTGTTAACTACAGGGGTAAACATAAATATAAGAAAAAAAATACAATACCAACCATTTCCAACATTTGACCATATCATCAACTGCACCAGTGATGATATTTTCTGTACCGTCCTTGTGACTTGTTCCCCAAGCCACCGTCCAAATACTGTCTTCATGAGCTAAAAGGAATTTCATTTTTTTTTTAAAGACAAAATCATGTTTATTAGACTTTCCTGAAGCATGGCCATATGGCAAGGATGAAAATCTTTTTACAAGAGTCACAAAGTACAAGCATTAAGTTTTCTCATTCCAATCAATAAAAAAATCGTATTAAGCACCTCTGAGCAAATCAGAACTACTGGGTAATGCTACGGAGCAACTGAACATCACAAGCTCAATCAGTATGAATGGGAAAAGTTCTTATTTTTACAACAGATTTTCGTCAGACATGAGTGCAAACTCCTTTGAGCCCAATGCACCTGGTGAGGGAAATTGATTCAGAGAGCCTTCCCCTGGGTAGGGATTTTGACATGTATGTGTTTCCCAAGGGTCCGGAATTTGACATGGCAGCCATCTTGGAAGACCGATTTGGCATTCTGTAGGTGCCTGGGGGTGGAGAATTTGACTCTAGCTTACAATGTCAAATTCCCCTGGGTCAGGCTAACACCCCATGCGCCATCCGATCCCCCACCCTGCTGGACTGGGGTTTATTAAACAATGGTAGGTGCACAAAGTTTCTTGGGTGTCATCGGTGGATTTTGACAGCATGCTCAAAAGTGATGAAGCATCCGTTAATCACACAGTTACTTACCTTGTTCTTGCTTGAAGCACACACTGTATTGTGACTACAGCAACAAAGAAAATCTTATCAGAACGTAACCCGAAAGTAGTGCGATATGCGATGAATGGGTGTACGCTAGGTGTTAAGTAGATTGTACTTTGTGTATTCTCACCGAAAAAGCCATGCATTCATACAATACATTTTTTTCAAGTTGCGCTTACCATGATTTTAAATAAGGCGATGGAAAACCGCAAGAGGCCCAATTTCGTCTACGCTTCCGCGACTGCCACCATTTTGAATACTTGGCTCAGGTTTTGGAGCCAGCGTTCGTCACAAGGACGCGCACACTCAGTGGGATTTACTCTATTATTGCAAGATGGCGCTTCCTGGTAGAACACTCAATATTCTTGGCCGATCTGCTGTCCGTGTGCGTTCCACTGGAGTACTGCGTTTACGATCAGAGTTTGCTGAAGGACCAGGCAATGTACGTCTCTACTTCTTGAGTAGTGTTCTTGCATATTAAATTATATTTTAAAAACGTGAATGAGCTTTGACGTAATCAAACTCTCCGGTTTCACAGTTTCTTGGGTTTCTATGAAATAATTGAAGATTTTAACGTTTTACCTTAACTTGACCATAAATTATGGCTTCCTTGGGGAAGGACAACGGCCTAGGAGATTTTTATAACCGACCTTGTTCCCTGTTAGCAGGTTTTGACGTCCACTTCTAGCCGGTTCATCCATATGTCTGATGGTTTTACACTGCCTGAGCTTTTCACAGGGTTGTTGTTTTAAGGGGGTTCTCAGCTGCCACAAGAAAACCCCTGGGGTTGCCTGCTCTCCTTCCCCAGGAGGAAGACATTAATAAGTGCATAAAAATTTGAGTTGGATGAATGCTAGCAATGTCAATGAGAAACAGTGAAGCAAGAAAAATTGAGGTAAAACATCTGGGTTGTTGCTAAGGGAAAACAATACAAAGATGAACATCAGAATTTAAGAAGCTTTGTATTAAGTGCTTGACCCCAACATGCATCAGAGAGAAAAATTCTGAAAACTGCAGCAAAGGATGTACGACCCCCAAATTTTTCATTTAGCATGAATACATGTAGTCACTTCTATGCTAACCAGGGCAGGCAAGCTAGATCAATCTGTTGTCTAACTTGTCTTTTGGTGACCTTTTCATTACAAATAATTGGTTGCAGGTGCAAATTTAAACCCATCATTGTTTTGATATCTAGTTTTTCACCCTTTTCTTTGCAGAACATGCCTTTCCAGACTAAGAACAAGCCAAGACTTCTGGCAACCATGATTCTGTACCTAGGGACAATGTTCACCTTGCCTTTCATTGCTGTGAGATTTCAAATGGCCAAGCAGAGTGGAAACTAGTGTGACACTTAGCCACAAGAAACCGTATTCATGTGGATATGAAATATTTGTTTCATTTCTTTATTCAAAGCTTGTAATAATTTTCAGTCGTAATGAATGTTTGGTTGTAATCTGGTGGTGAGATTTGGTGTGTCATTGTAAGATTTGCTGCTGAAATGTGCTGGATTAACCTGTAACTTAAGGTATTAAACAGTTTTCAAGTCTTGTAGCTTCTTTCAAAATACCTGTCTACCTTTCTGTCAGTGCTTTTAGGACTAGTGGATTCCCACTTCAGAAGACATTACTCCTCCGTAAAGTCTTCTAGAGGATGTTACATTTGCAGTCAAGTCTGATTCACACTTATAGGTCAGCCATACAGTGATAAAGCAAGCGTTACTACCTAAGAAATATCACTCAAACAAATGTCCTTTGAAAGAAATCCTACTGTTGTCACGTTGGTTCCTCTCACCTGCCCATTTTTTAAAAATTTAAACGGGAACTCTTAATACAAAACATTGTTGCACGAATTCCTGAAGTACCCCCATTGCAGTAATGGTGTATGACTTAAAGAGTCAAGATCGTGTTTTCCTACTTACTTGACCCAGGCCTCTGCTATGGGCAAGGCAATCCTGTGCAGTAAAATGGAAAAATCATGTAATGAAAATGTACTGAGAGAGTCTTTGCTATCCATGATACAGGTAGTTGTGATGGCTTTTATTAGGTCTGAGGGATAAAATGTTTTGTTTTGGACCATTTGTCCTCTTGCATTCACTTTTTGCTTAAAACTTGTGACTGTTCATTGTTGTAGAAATTACAGAGTGTAAACGCTGGTACTGCTCAGAATTTTTTAACATTTGACAGAATAAAGAAAAAGATGAAAAAAGCCAGTGCAGTTTATCTATGTTGGTAGGCTGAAGAGTGAAAATTAATATCAGCCATTATTATATTACTTGAATTGCCAAAGTCAATGGTATTGCAGTGGTATTCAAAAGATTGCAAGAATATTGCAATCATCAATAGGAACTCTTTAGTAAAAAAAAACAACCACTTCAAATCGCACTTCAATTACACCACCATCAAATGAACCTGGAAGCAAGAGCTAACACTTTCGAGTACTTGGCCTGTCTTCTTCGGATAATTGTGGGTACAGGTCCCTTTATTCGAGTTCCAAGGGGAGCCAGGTTGTCGTCAACAAGCACGATACAGTTGTTGTCGTATCTCGGAACAGTGTGATGTTTTGTTTTTCTCGTGCCGATAACAAGTGCCTTGTTTGTCTTTCCAGCAATTGCAACTCGGATCAAATCACCAGGATCAGCAGTCTTTCTTTTTCTGTAGAATCCTATTAAGTATGGCTGGCGATTCTTCTTAACTCTTTGTCCTAATGCACTGTTGTCAATAACCTTGAATGTCGTGAGTAAAGTGATGTTTCTCTTCTGGTCAAAAGTAGGCAAAAACTTACTAAGAGCAGTGGATTCTGGCCACAGTCTCAATCCTAGAACAACAATAAACAGTGTGAAACAATTCTGCAAAAATGTGTACAAAAATTGTTACATATACGTTTTCCACAGAAAAGGATGTCCCCAGGCACAGGTAGCAGGGTTGAGGGGCATCAAAATTTGCCTGCATCACCAGATCAATACGGTAAGCTTTTTTGTCGTGAACAAACAACATTATGACCTC
Organism: Astreopora myriophthalma; assembly: GCA_014634185.1. Taxonomy (NCBI): domain Eukaryota; kingdom Metazoa; phylum Cnidaria; class Anthozoa; order Scleractinia; family Acroporidae; genus Astreopora; species Astreopora myriophthalma. Next base: position 201,659 of record BLFK01000113.1, on the reverse strand, counting down.
TAGCCGTACATGTAAAAGAGAGCATCTGTCATCTTGAAGTACGTGCATAGTTCATTATGTTAAGCCCTAGGGTAGGGGAGCAGGCTCCCCATGCAAACTTGACTCAGTGAGCCTTTCCCTGGGTAAGAAGTTTGACATGTACATAATGCCCCTGGGTCAAGGAATTTGACACGGCCACCGTCTTGGAAGACTGAGAGAACCCTGAATTTATCACTCAGTAGGTACTCAGTGGGTACGCTAAGTTCCTCTGGGCCAGGTTCCCCCCCCCCCAAAAAAAAAAAAAAAAAAAAATCTCTGATAGTGCACAATCATCGCCAGTGCATCATTTTCAAGGTGACCTTACCGGAAGTGCGTGTACTCCAGATTTGTCTTGTCTGCCTAAGGCCCGATCTCGAACTCGTTTCAAACTGACAAGACAATGTATAGTAGTAACATCAGTAACATTAGTAACTCGACCCTTTATAAATCTACCAGGTGACAGATAAAAATGTTCCCTATTATTTTCACATGAGAAACAATAATAAAGAATAATTGACACTCGAGATCAAAATACTTTCCTTACCAAAACCTTAAACGCCCCGTTTGAGCGAAAAGTATTTGTCGCTGTTCTCATCCACGACGAAGCCATCTTGGTTAGTCTTGGACTGGGAAGACTGGATCGAGTAAAGACTTGAGCACACAACAATGGCGGACCTTGAGGTTTCCTGAGCCGTGTGCAATATGGCTTCCGTCAGCTGAGCAAAATCACATGGCAGACGAGGAGGCAAATAGCCCAAGCTTGAATGTTGTTAACAACTTTGAAGTGGAAAACGAGCAAGACAGCGTAGGAGAATGCTGTCAGATAAACAATCTGCCGCAAGTCGTCTTTCTAAACATTTTGGCATATTTAGACGTTAAAGATTTGGGTCGAGCTTCGTGCGTTTCCAAGTATTGGTATAACTCGTCCCTTGATCCGTGCCTGTGGAGAATACTGAGACTTAGAAAAAGGCGAAAGGTTGATGACGAAGTTCTCGCTCGAGTTGCAAACCATGGTTCCAATTTTGTCTCTGTTCTAGATGTGTCGGATTGTCCCAATGTAACTGAAGAAGGGCTTGTCGAAGCCTTGCGGCAGTGCCATTCGCTTGTGGAGTTAACCGTTGTCAGGTGTTCAACCGTGACTGATAAATGTCTGTGTGTCATTGGACAGAGCTGCAAAAATATCAAGCTTTTGGACATAACCTTGTGCCCTGTCACAGATTATGGGCTAAAAGAGGTGAACTTTCAATGTGCATGTAAAGTGCAAAATGGTTTGTAACTCATATGAAAAGTCTCTCAAAGTGCCACAAATTGCATTTTCGTTTTGAAATATTTACTGTCTTCCCAGAGATGTTAAAGTTTTTGTTTAAACCAATGACATCACAAATAACACAGGTCGTCTCAGAGTGAAGGTTCAACCAATCTGGACTAACGCTACTCAAACTTGGCAGCAGTAATGATGAGTCGGGTAAGACACAAAATGACATCCACTGTGATCTGGCCAAGGTAGCCCTTGGCAGCGGTTTTGCACTGGTGTCTATCTCATGCAGGATTTCACCTCGATCAAACATTTTTCACTTTCAAGGAATTGGTGAAGAGACATAAAGCAATATGACTTCAGCACCACATGCATTTCAAGTAGGACTGTCTCTATCTCTTTATCAGGTTGAAAATGGAGATGTTTGGCTCATAGCAGAAAGGGACTGGAACCTGGAATGTTGTCATGGCAACATGACAGGAGTTGTCATTTTGTGTCATTTGACATAGATTTATAATGGTGCTAAGTTTGAAGGGCATATTTACTGTAATATTTCCCGAGATGCTCTTAATTTTTTGGTTTGCCCACCTACTGAGACAATTTGTCATCAATCTTTTAACAAAGCTTGAATATTTTGGGAATGAAAAAACGTTTTTTTAGAAAGGAAAGCACAAATCTTCATTCTAAAAGCACAAGTTGTGTTTACGACGGTAAGAGTTGTAGGCAGATGTTCTTCATCTTTAGCACTTGGGCCTAGTGAGTGCGAGAATTCCCATTAATTGCCAATACGTTATAACGAATGTTCCAGCTGGATTGGCTTTCTCTGTGCTAGTGCCTGCTTTCCAAAACTTGCCATGAGTTTCCAGGTCCCAAAAGTATTTCTTTTATCAATTTTTATTTTAACCCACAATTTTTCTTGAACTAGTGTAGTTGTAAAATTGAGCTGAAGATCTTAAAGTGCTCAAAATATGCCTTTACTGTGTGCACTGTGCTTGGAAAATAGTTCTTTGGTAGCCTGGGATTAGTCTCTAATTTTGGCAGTGGTGATTGTGAGGCAGGCAAAATATTTGTGAGCAGGCATTCACGTAAAATTTTGAGGAGACACAAGGTGAGACTTATATTAGACTAGTGTAGGTGACATTCTTATATTCTGAATTATATTAATATTGTTAATAATCTTACTTATATTAGACTAATATGCAATAATTGTACCCCACTGTCCATGTTTGACTCCCTCAAACGAGATCTTTTCTGACATAACTTTTATTTCAGCTTTGTGGAAGTTGTACCAAGCTAGAGAAATTGACAATGGACCAATGTCGCTCACTCACAAGTGAAAGCCTGTTTTCTATTGCTCAGAATTGTGAAATGCTCAGATACCTTTCTGTGGAATATGATACTAAAGTTGGGGATGAAGGCATCCATGAACTTGTGAAAAAATGCCCATTATTGGAAAGACTTCATCTTAACTCCTGTGGGATTACTTCACAAACAGCTTTATATATTGCACAGTATTGTACAAAGATCAGTGTGCTGGATCTTCGATACTGCTCCACCCTTACAGATGATGTGGTTAAAGAACTGGTTAAAGGATGTCCATATCTCACGATTTTGAACTTAAGTCTTTGCTTTCATGTGACAGATATCTCCTTGGAACTCATTGTTTCTAACTGCATCACTCTTCGCAGTTTGTACTTGGTGCACTGCAAAATAACCGACATTGGTAAGATGACCCTTTGTTTAGAAAACTTTAATGCTTGCCTAATAGATTAGATATTGGGTTTTTTTCCTGTGTTCAAAATGACTATCTAAGAAAAAAAAATGCAAAAATATTTGTTGCTTTGCAGATGCAAATTATGACCACACATTATGGGTACTAAAGGATAACTTAAAATTCCTAAAAAAGAGTTTCCAAGATGTTTAATGTTTTCTTATGGTCTCCTTTAGGGCTTGAGGCTTTCTCGCATTCTGTTTGTAACTTGGAGAGGCTGGATATAAGCTGGTGTCAAGATGTAACGGATCAGGGAGTTCAAACTGTCCTTAATAGCTGTCCATATCTTAAGCATCTGGGTGAGTAATTTATACCTTGCAAATTGGATTATAAGTTAACAGTCTACATGAGATGCTATTTACTGTGCACAACATATTCCAACCCATACAATTCCCTCACACTTACTGTTAAAACCTTAAGGAGTGTGGAAGTTTATTCTCTTATAAAGCAGTACTTGTCAGTTAGAAATGGGTACCTTCTTGCTTTTAATTTGCCAGTTTGTCTATCTATAATATTGTTTTCTATAATAGTTTGGCAACAGTATATTCCTTCGTCATTGTGCTCAAAGTCCCAAGTAAGCACAGCTCCAAGAATAAGTGCCGTATTGCAAGTTTTGGGAAAATACTCAAACTAAATCATTGAAGAAACTTCATGTTTTGTCGTGACAGGGCTTGTAAGATGCGATCTTGTAAATGAAGAGACAATAACAGGACTGATTGAACAATTTCCACAAGTGTTCCTGAGTACAGTTGTGACTGAAATGAATCGCATGTGCAAGAAAGCTGGCTCACTGGGAGTTTTTAAACCATGAAGCTTTAAATCAGCCTTTTTCTAATCATTGCAACAAGCAGGAGACTTGACAGGGATGGTAAAAATCAACTGATTTTGATTTCTAACGATGAAAAGTGAAGCCCACATCCTGCAACAGCAACAACAACAACAACTGCACCAAGCAGGAGACTTGACAGGGGTGGTCAAAATCGTTTGATTTTGATTGCTTAAGATGTAAAGTGAAGCCCACATCCTGCGACAGCATCCATGTTTGTTAATTGCGGCTGAGGAGTAAAGGGCGGGGGGAGATTGTGGTTAAGAAAGTGAGGGAGGGGACCTCTTCAGTGGGGGACTTCTCTTGAGGTAAAGGGATTATGGGCAACACCCCAAAAAAGATTTGATTAAGTGTTTTCATGCAACATGGTGAAGTTTTGCATTAGAAGGCAACACTGTCAAAAGAACTGCTGATTTTTAAAGTAACTTGTGTTTGAGCCAGGAGTGATAGTGGCCACTACTGTTGAAAGTGATGTCAGGCACTCACTGGACTAAGAATGTAGTGCATCATGTACTCCCTGGATGACTCTCAAACTCGTCTTTTGCATACATGTTCTCCTTAGTCCATACCTCTGAGGCCTAGCCTTTGAGCTTTGAAAGCAGAGACCAAATCGGGTAACTCAGTGTTGTACCCAATTCAAATCTTTTTGTTTATTGTACTTGCATTTATTCCCAGAGGATTTGAAGTGGGTACAACATTGAGTTAGCCCATTTGGTCTAGTGGCGGACCTTTCAATTAAAAAACAGAAAAACAGTGGAGAGATAATTAAACTCAATTGTTTTGAAACCCCCAGGCGCAACCACATTGGAGGGTGGGGGGAGGGGGGGGACTAGAACAAAAAAAAAACATGGGAAGAACGAGTCAGCACACAGGGGTGAGGTAGTTTTCTGCACGTGCAATGATGACAATCCAAACGAAACCTCTAACCCAAACCCAAACCGCTTGTCACTGAGTCTACCTCACCCGATGTTATTTGATGCTAACCAGGAAGAACGTGAGGAAAAAAAACATGGCGTAGATGTTTTGCTGTGGCTACGCCTTGCAATAGTTTTAGTGTTTTTTTTTTTTTGCCGGAAAGAGTAACCAAACCATCTTCTGTGCAAAATTAAAGCTCTAAGTCTTGAAGCAAAAGCACCGTCGCAATTTTTTATCATAATAGCACTTTAAATCAAGGGCTCTATGCATAAACTTTGACTTTGAAAATCGTATTTTAGTTATTTCGTCAAATGGCGGCCGAATTCCGAGCAATAAATGGTGAGTAACTTGCAAAACAATTATTTTTGTGCTGTAGTATGCAAAAAAAATTACGGCAATTCAATGAAAACAGACCGAAACACAAGGCTGTTACCCTCAGTTTTTCCATGCAACCTGCAACAAGTAATCGCGTAAGTTATATACAGTTTATGGCTAGAAAGCTGGCCGCGATTTGATGAAATGACCAAAATAAGAAGAGAAAGTCAAGGCACTTGGTGCATCATACACTGGGTACCAGAGTGTCTGGAATCCAAGATGGCGGAACATGCCTGACGAGGCTGAGATTTCAGCGAAATTTATAGCAGTTTGTAAAGCGGTTTTATAAAGATATACACATTTTTTAAGTTTTTAAGTGCATTAACTCCAAAATCGTGCGTCAAAAGAATAACAAAGACAGAGAATGTCTAGCAATTACCGAAGAAGAGAAAGTCACCTATTACGTTTATGTATACAGCACTTCAAATGGTCCGCTCCTATTGGCTGGAGCGCAAAGAGTCGTAGAGAATGGTTTTCGTTCCACTAACTAGTCTTCGCGATCAGCTTTTTGTTGGTTGACGTGACACCCCTTTTTCATACACGATGAGGATGACGGGACAAGGTAAGTGTCACGGGGTTTTCCTTTGCAAACATTCTTCGAATGTAGGAATTGTAGGCCAAACTCCCGGGGGGGTACTCGATATATCCCTGGGTGGGGAGGTGCGGCGCGGCCCCTCATACCCTGACCCTGTTTAAGACAAATATCGCTGATTTTCCAACCCTATTTAAGACAGAATTCCGATTTTTGATACCCTGTTTAAGACATTATCAATGTTAAAGTCAACGGAAGTCAATATTAATTAACAATAGCTTGTTGCTGTTTATCGTCCGAGAAAAGATATCCAGTTTAAGACAAAAATTGATAAATCGCCACCCTGATTAAGACAAAAAATGATAAATTCGATACCCTGTTTAAGACAAAAATCCCGAAAAACATACCCTGGCTGGCCGCACGTCCCCATTAAGCCCTTATAAGGGAGTACCCCCCCCCCGGGGGGGCCAAACCGACGAGAAAATACCAGTGAAATACCACTATGGACAACAAGTATGAAATAAATACCGAGGGGGAGCAAAAATGCGAGTCCCACAACATTTCACGTTCACGCCAATACAGAATGCACTTTTTATTTTTGGGAAAATAATTTATTAGCTCTTTGAAGCCTTCTTTGGGCTCATCACATTGACGTCATTATTTTTGCTCTTTTTTGTGATTATCGAGGGGATAAAACATTGATTGCTTCGCTGGCATTCGCTCATAAAATAGAAAAGGTAACTCAAGTTCTATTGCTTAGTTCAATATTCCCTCTTGTTTCCAATCTTAGAAGAAAAAAAATTAAAATGAACAACGAATTTCCGCGCAAAACGATGCGCGCCATTTTTCAGTCATCGAAACAGGGAAGGGGTGGTCTTAATTAATATAATGTCCAGGACAATTGCTACTGCAATAAACGTAGAAGTGAGTTACATTTGCAATGTTTTAAACTGTTAACCTGTTCGCTTTCATTCATTGATTACTAGAAATCGACCAAATACAGAGGGCACTAAAAACAAATGTTTTGTTTTCAAGACTTGAGTTTAGTATAGCTGACAAGAGAGCAATGTAAACCTGAAAGCGTCCGAATCATTTGATTTCCCACTCGAGCGATTTTCAGATAAGCGCCAAAAGCAATTTGCCCTGGGGGGGGAGGGGGTGGGGTGGTTAGTCGGCACAGTTCGTAAACCAATCAGAAACGAAACCAAAACTAATAGACTGACTTAATCGCAAAGGTTTTCCCGCGCTAAGCGCCTGCTATATATGTATATATTTTATATTAGCTTCCAGTTCTGATTGATTCATTTGAATATTTGCGTTTCCTACTGGCCAAAAGGGACTTTAAGATCTACAACGGCCACGTCCGTCCCCGAAAACGCCGTTTAAAATTGGAACCTGACGTTTTTCAAAGTCTTTCTTGAATATTCCAGTTCGTTCAACTTAGACAAACTATCCGAACTATCTAGGAATTGAATTGGGAGGAACGGTGTTTAAACTAAAAAAGAAAATCGAAATTTATCCGTTGTGGGCTCGCGTTGTCCTTAAAACGTGGGATTTGGTCATTTGACGTTGTAGATTGGCAGAGAACGGGAAAGAAATGAACCAAACTTCAAAACGCACGTGCAGAGCCATTGTTTTGCTCATTAAAGTCTATTGTTTAGTCGCGTTGCAGCTGACGTTGCCGTCCTAGATCTTAAAGTCCCTAAAGTTTCACTTTGCGACGGTCACCTGAAAACCGCTCTGAAGCATTCGTTTTGCAGTCAGCTTTGTGCCAGTTTTGTTGAAAAAGTGGCTACTACATACTACATATCTTTTCGAAGAAAACCGTCATTTCAGCCGATTTAACAGAAGAAAAGAATAGATTGTCTGCGCTATTTGCGCAGAAATTCAACAAACAACTAAAAAACGAATGTGATAAAACAAGGTTTCACGCTTGATATTCACGCTAACGCGGCGAATCGAAGGGGTCAGTACGCAGCTATTACAACAGCCCATGCGATTGGCTCAGAAAACAATAGAACTATTCAAAGAAACAACAGAAACAATGAACCCTAACCCTAAAAACAATAGAGCTGCGTCCTAACCAGATCCAATGAAATTAGAGGTTGTAAACACCTGCGTGGTATTTGAATCGAAGTATTAACATCTTTTCATTTCCCTTGAGTCTTCATTTCTCTCGATGCCATCATCTGCTTCAGCTCTTTTGGGTGAGAATTCCTTGAAAAAAATAGCCACATCGGACGGGAAGAAGACCTTTTGACCAAAGGCCTCACCAGCTTGTATCCAAAATTTCTTGTGCTAACTGAGTGACAAGGACGTTCCTCAATTTAAAGCTTAACAATGGCTATCTTGAGCTCCGACTAAAATAAATAAATAAACAGAATATTACATTTTAATCAAAAGAAAATTCTAACTTTTCTCCGATTCACTATTTTAAGTTCAAGTTCCTCCAATTCACTGGCTCGTCTTCCCTGTTAATAAATTGTCACAAATGTTTGAGATTTATGGCGCCTCGCACTGTTCAGGATTCAAAAACTCGCTCTCGTCGAATCTCTGTCACCCAGTTATTATTTGACAAACCTGAAAATCAAGCTCCTGTTGTGAAGCGTTAGCTTTGAAACGAAAACAGAGATTCAGTACAATTTTTCAAAACCATGGGTTAGTTTTGGGAGACTTCAATCATTGGCTCGCAAGTGACAAATGGTGACAAAAAAAAATACTTGAGCCTACCCTTTGGATTTCTTGAGAATTCCTTTCAGTGGTTTTCCACTCTTCTGTCTTGTGGGTGTCTCTAAGAGGCTTTGGCGTATTGCCTGGGACAATAAACTTTCTTCTTTGGCTTGCGTAAGATCGGTCTCAAACTTGTCCAGCGCACTCAAGTGTTGCGCTTGTAAGTATAAACTTTGCTCCATGGCGAAGCGCAGTCTCTTCTCGAACTCTTCGACCCGCCTCGTTTCATCAACGGGCGAAGACGCGTTTTTGCTTTGAGCTAAGTACCCAGAATCCTTTCCGCGGTTATCACGTTCACTTCCTTTCTTGGCACCTCTCTCCAGGATGTGGCTGAATAAACGAGAGAAACAAATAGACCACTTCCGAGTTCGCGTCAGCCTCTTTTTCAAAGCGAGTCTAAGTGCGAAAGTTTTGTGATGGTAATGAGTTTTATTTTGCATATGAATGGAAACTCGTTTTCATAAGAAAGACTTCGCACTTAGACTCGCTTTGAAAAAGAGGCCAAAGTGAATTCGGAAATGGCCTATTGCGATGACCGTCAACGTTTGTTTCAATAACACGCGAACTGTCAAAATCCCAAAGAGAAAAAAATAGCTAAAAACGGCCCTCGTTGTTTACAAATGGCATAAAAGCACATCAACGCTGCAAATGAGAATTATAAACAAAGCTTAACATTTGCATTTTTCACTTCACCCAGGGGAAATACAAGCGCGTATCACAGTAATTTCGGAAGCGCATTATGTGCCATTGTGCGAGAAGTAGAGTGGTTTCCAATCGTGTGTCGTACAACCAAAAGCAACTGAGTAATTACAGAGGCAATCAATTTTCGAAAGAAATATCACAAATCGAAGTGATTCAGGTCTTGATTTTCGATAGCTTTAGTAGCCAATCAGAATGCAAAGTAGAGGCAGCCGACGCCAAGCGCGGGAAAACGAGAGTGACTGAGTGGCAACTCCTGCATCTGATTGGTTTAAAAGTTCGCGTAAGTATTTGTTATCCAATCACAGAGCAGACCTAAACCAAAGAAATCGCGTAGTTATTTTCGACACTCAATTGAAAAACTTCTATTATCGTGGGTTCCATACACCATTTCATCCGTTCAATATATATATGGGGATAAGCATCCGGCCGCTTGTCCATTTTTAAGCATTTTTGCACCAATTCATTAACAATAAGACACGTACATTTCCCGGTAAAAACACGAAGAACTGGGCAAACAATACAATCCCAAACAAACCTAAGGCGAATTTGATCCTCTTCTGCAAGCTTGTTTGATAAGAGAGAAGTCCCCTCCTGAGACTCCGCGTTCGTGCTCTCGGGACTTTGCTCGTCGGTGGCCTCGTTATCGAAAATGACATCCAGGGTGTAGTAGATAGACACAAGAAAACAAAAGCCTCCAAAAAGAAGAAGCACCTAAAATAAAAAATAAGGCCGATGTTTCCTGGTAAAACGATAACACGAAACGATATAACTCATTTACTCGAAAAAGCATCGCCCTCGCTTCTGCTTCCCGTTAAGTCTCAACAATAATACGGCACATACTCAAAACAATTAAGTTCGAGAGCGCCGTTAATTCCGGTCGTTCGTAAAGTACAAATGTAAAAACTGGATATTTATTCGTGGAACTAACTTTACTCTCATTAATAACGATATTTCCCTGTTCGAATTCTGCTTACATACTCGCTTTGGCCTATAACTCTCTACAATTCTGGCATAAGCGCCGCCCCCGAATGAGCGCCGCGTCGGCGAATCGAAATATCCACTGCGCACAGTCAAGTACAAACCTTGAGCATCCTCTCGGACAGCACGTCCTGATGGGTGTAGAGTGGGGGCCTGGGGGGACAGGGTGGGGTGTCATCCCCTTGAAGGTACTTGCCACTTGCCGCTTCTTCCACCAATCTGAAAAAGTGTCCAACGTCAACATTTGCCTCATATCCCACGAAACAAAGAACGAACAAAGAACGGCACATACATTGACATGAACGACGAGTAAAAATGCACCTTGAGAGAACTGCTTCTTTCAGCCAAGAGAGAACAAATAGGCCATTTCCGAATTCACGTTAGCCTCTTTTTCAGAGCGAGTCTAAGTGCGAAAGTTTTGTGATGGTAATTAGTTTCACTTTGCATATGAATAAAAACTTATTTTCGTAACAAAGACTTCGCACTTAGACTCGCTTTGAAAAAGAGGCTAACGTGAATTCGGAAATGGCCTATTGCAAAACACTCGCGAGAGATAAATCGATATCAACCCCCAGCGAGAAGACGGTATGGCGCGCTTTTTCGCGGCAGTGGGTTTTTAAGCGCAAAATCCTATTCGTGATTGGTTTACCTTTGCCTCTTGTGTATATTGTCTGGTGACATGGAAGATCCATAGAAAGTTAACTTCCAATCCTTTAAGTAACCCCGGCTATCATCAAAACCTACAATAACAAGGTAAACCACGCGTTCAAAGTAACAAGAAAGTTCACAGGCATGTTCACAGACCGGCATGACTCGATGGGCCCTTCCGAAATTTACCATTTTATTAAATTTTCAAACACAGACATTGAAAGGCCTATTTGCGTACCATTATCAATCACAATAAGCTGCCAGGTGCCTGGTGGTTTTTCTCCCCAGCATCGTACGGTAGAAAAAGTCCAGTCCACGAAACCATCGGAGGACCTGAAGAAAGCAAAATTAACCATAAATAAACAAGTGAAGAAGCGGACGAACGAATGAAAAACCACAGTGTCACAACTCACCGGCTAAGATCATAGCCAGAATTTCACATTTTTCTGAAGCATTTTGGAAAGCTCATACTTGGCGGCTGCACATTTTCACGAGCTGAAGTGCTTAGCCTTAACGAATTTTGTACCAAGTTTGAAATTCACGACGTAGCGTACGTCTGAAGTTCTCTTAGTCAGCCTACGTAAAACCATATCAAATACCGCTTTACTCTTTTCGCGCGGTTTTCAACCGAGAGCAGTAAAACCAAAAGCAAAGTATTACTGTGACCAATCACAACAGACTCTGACTCAGTCAAATGAGCCAATCATACTGCAAAGCGAACACATGCAGCTCGCGCTAAGCGCGGGAAAACGCGTCTTCCATTTGTCTCCGATTGGATGAGAGTGTGGCACAAGATTTTAGAGCCATTCACCAATCACTAAGGCGTTGTAATGCAAAACAACAGCAATCGCGAAGTTACCGTCGATACTCAAGTGGAAGCGGCTTCAAGTCTTAACAGACATGCTCAGATATCACCGCATCTGTACAGTACCTGTCATGTTGCCTGGCCGTGGCCAGTTTTGATGTTGTTCCCTCAGCTGACACTAAACTGACCATCAGGTTACCACGGTAACGGTGCTGCAGGTTTACCTTAAAAATAAGCAAATTTAGATCAAGGGTGCAACGAAAAGAATATGTACACGTGATTAGTTTCGATACCGGATGCAAGAAAAACGTTGAGGATGTCAGGAGTTAAAGTGCATTTGCTGGTGCCTCCTGTTAATCTGACAGAAAGGAACCTTTGCCCGGCTGTTCCCAAAAAGAATTGAGGGGGAGTCTAAGTTATGAAAGCAGAGACACGCACGAGGCACCAAGCACAGAAAATTTAGTCTCTGGCACAAGCCATCTAAGCCAAGACCTTGCGAATGTACATAAACAGCTGCGGAGAGCGATAAGTAGCCGCTGTATTCACAGGACGTATCAAGGACGAGTTCGATCGTTACAATAGCAGACACGAAAATAATTCGTGTCACTTCTCCCTAAGTGGATTAAGTTTCTTTGAATTGTACAAGAACAGTTGACGAAATTCCAGACGTTTTCGTGCTCAGCCCTTCATAAATGTAAGCTAACTTTTAAAACACCAAACGAACTGTCCAGTCTAAAACAAGCTGTGCGGAGTAAATGTTGTGGGTGTTAAGGAAACCGTGCGAAACACATTTCAATGGAAAACAACTACCATACGAGAGAAGGGACAGAAAGACAAGTATTCTTACCGTAACAGTCACATGTTCTAATGTTACCACTTCTTTGACTTTGTCTTCAGAGACTGAAAGGAAACAAAAAAAAAAGTCTCAAATACGGTAGCCTCAAAACCGTACAAGATCAACACAGAGGCTACATTTTTGCCACTTGCTTACACACCGTAATACTTTTCTATGAGTTGGTTGCTTGACAGCGGAATCTGTTTTCCGACATGAATGACGGGTGTGGACCAAGATGTCATCCACGGAACAGCTTCCCACGCCTACAGAATGAACAAATATATGACCATCGAGTACTGACGTTCTCATTCACAGCCATCGCTCAAAGGTTAGCCAGCGAGTAAGCTCTTCGCACTGCCCCTCTGCCAACGACAATTATTGGAAAACACAAAATGAACAAAGCTTGACTGAAACGGGCTCGATGAGCACTGCTATGCAGTGGAGGAAAACACCTTTCTTTCGAGAGTAATAAGTTGAAGAACGTAACCAACACTTTTGTCGATAGTCAAATGCCTGTCCCACCGGGTCTCGTTTCGTATCAAATTCCCCACACAGAGCTAACTTATCGTCAAGTGTTCCGAGTATGCCCGGGGGAGTGGGGGCGGGGGGGAGGTGACCAAATCTTGGATTTGACTAATTGTATCTCAAATGTAAAGTGATTTAATATAGAAACTAAAAAACAAGTCCCTAAATTTGTTTACTTTAAGTCACTTGAAGACTGTTGTGTACTCTCTGACCAGGCAGTGGTTTAGCTTCTGCAAATTACAGAGAATCCTAACACGAAATCGGTTGACTCTTGTGAGAAGCACTCGGATTTTTCCGAATGCGCTCATATCATTGACAGATCGATTGATTGTTTCTCACCTTAGCAGTATTGACCAGTCGCCATGAGTCTAACAGCCCGAATCCATACTTATGACTATGATGATATCCGGCACCGTTTGTATAATAGTCGCTGTCATCTACATCATGCTGAAACGCGACAAACAGGATTTAAGAGGCTTAAGGCCGCCGCACACTTGAGGAAAGAGCTCAGCAAAATGCCTCGCGAGGCAGTTGCCTCAGCCGTTTCCCAAGTCTGCGGTGAGGTTTTGGTGAGATTTTCGCCTCGCGAGGCCGTGAAACCAATGTTTGATATTGGCCTCACGGCCTCGCGAGGCGAATTTCCCAGCAAAGCTTCGCCGCACACGTGAAGAAACGGCTGAGCAAACTGCCTCGGGAGGCGTTTTGCTCAGCTCTTTCGTCAAGTGTGCGGCGGGCTTCTTGCATCACGACCTTAGCTGGCATAAAGACTGTAAACATACCTTGACCGACGATATGGCGATGATGTGTTGAACATCTCTCCAGGAAAGACAAGGTCTAAACAATACAGCGATATTCATCAATTAAGTCTCAGTATATAAAGATTTCCTGCCTTTTCGCTGATTGTGCTAAATGAACTAGTATCGTCAAAAACACGCTGATAGGACTGCAGACTATCAAGGAGCACGAAGACTACGATGGTGGGTTGGGAGAAGTCAGTTCCCCCTACAAACCTTGCTTTTCCAGTAAATTAGTTAGAACAGAATCAGGAATTCAACCACTTTGCGTTCAAAGCAAGAGTCCATGATTTCTTACCTTGCCTGTAACATGAGAGCAATCATACCAGCAGCTAGTGGTGCAGCTGCGGAAGTACCAGTGTGTTTGTCTGTACAGCCTGTGCCAGTTCCGAGACGCCAGTCCGTTGTAACCTGAGAAACAATGCCCATGAAGTCAATAATTCACTCATAGAGTGGTTTCAACTGAGTGAGAAAAGTAATTTCGCATGCTTTGGTTTTTGTATTACTGCGCTTCACGGTGGCTTAAAAACCTTGGGCCTTGTTACTTGTTCGCAAGCGTTTAGTTTACAAGCGTTTAGCTTGTTAGCAAGCGTTTAGTTACTTGTTCGCAAGCGTTTTGTTACTTGTTCGCAAGCGAATAAATGGCTCATTCGATTGTCCGCATCTGTCCTGAGTCCTAATTGGCCGAAGTATTTACTGTGCCTTTGGGTTTTAGTTCTGCTCTATTTTATCAAATCAAAAAATCAAAACAATACTTTTGACCATTCGTGTCATTTCTATACTCACAATGTTTCTCTGCATTCCTTGGCCACTGCTGTATGTAACTGCAAACATTGCAGCACAATGCTCTGCATAATAGGGCATGTCTCCTAACTCATCAACAGCACCTAGTGAAAATCCCAAAATCTACTTAAACAGAAATGGAGAACTTGCGCAAAAAGGCTTTTTGCGACAAACAAGTGCAATAATTTATTTTCACGCCAACTTTCTGTTCAAAGCTTGTATTTACTTGTTCACACAAATCTGCCGCAAGATTGGCCCTGAAAACATTACATGGATTTAACTTGATCATACACGTTTTTTACCAACCTATTGTAACAGTATAAATGGAGTTTGCATATCCATCAAAGTTGCAATTATCTTTGAAATGTCCGCCATTACCAGATGCCACCACAAAAATACTGCCGTATCCTTTCCTCCCAGCAAGAACACCGTGAGCTAGGGCAGCCTGGTAAGAAAACATTTAGAAAAAAAGTCTGCCAGCTACATACACAGTCAATCAACTTTCATGAGATCGAAAATAATCATCACATTCCCGAGGAAATTTGATAAACTGTATGCAAATAGGAGGGTTGCGAGGCAACCAAATTATTACTTGACGATATGTGCGGTGAGCGATCTCGCTCAAAAGACCAACAGTTCCTAATATTTCGATACAACAAACTGGATCAAAACACATTAGAAAAGAAGGAAAGAAAGATGGCAGTGTGGCTGGGGTAACAGACTTAAACTCTGGGGGGGGGGGGGGGG